>MU680587.1:23491-39157 GCA_026770625.1 Nicotiana glauca | reverse complement strand
GTAATAAAATCAAATAAATCAAAATACAACAGTTGAGCGACCGCGCTAGAACCGCGGAATTCGGGAGTGCCTAACTCCTTCTCCCGGATTAACAGAATTCCTTACCCGGATTTTTGGTTCGCGACTGTAATACGAAGTCAAACCCTTTCCTTGATTCGGGATTCAAACCGGTGACTTGGGACACCATAAATCTCCCAAGTGGCGACTCTGAATCTCTTAATAAAAGAATCCCGTTTCAATTGTCCTTTGATTGGAAAAAATCTTTTTATTATACCCTTCGCGGGGTGTAAGCCCTAAAAAAGAGGTGTGACAGCTCGCCTACCACAAGAGATATTGAAATGGGAGCGGGTGGTACGCCTACCATAAGTATGATGAAATGGGACCGGGTGGTACGCCTACCACGAGATATTGAGAAATGGGATCAGGTTGCATGCCTGCAACAAGATGAGTTGAATATTAAAGTTTTCTTATCTCTTTATTTTGTGTTAGAAGCTAAACTGTAGATGTACGCTCTATTATTCCTAATATTTTATTTCTATCTGTTGCCCCTGAAGCATGTTCCCTTTCCCCGCTTAAATTGTTTATTCTTGTTATTTCTCCGTTGTACTTGTATATATACAACTGCACAGGTTTATCTGGAGTCTGGTCCTAGCCTCGTCACTACTTCACCGGGATTAGGCCAGACACTTACCAGCATATAGGGTCGGTTGTGCTGATACTACACTCTGTGCTCTTTTGAATAGATCCAGGTGTTGGACAGCAGCTGCAGTAGTGCAGGAGTTAGCCTTCAGTCCAGTGAGACACCGAGGTAGCCTTGCAGGCGTCTGTAGGCCCGGCGTCTCTTCTATCTTTATTTCAGTCTGTTATCTCATGTATTTTGAGACAAATAGTTATATTTCTTTCACACGGATGTATTTAACACTCTTAGTAGTTCGTGAGTGTGTGACACGAGTTCTTGGGTAGTGGCTTATGTTGATTTTCCGCATTGTTGTTCAGATTCTTTAATTTAAGACTTTCACTTATGTATTTTATTCCGCTGTTTTCATGATATTATTGATAATTGCTAAAATAAGTATATTGTTTAATGACGATGGTAGTTAAAGGTTGGATTGCCTAGCTCTCATCAGTAGGTGTCATCACGACTCCCGAGGGTGAGAAATCTGGTTCGTGACAAGTTGGTATCAGAGCTCTAGGTTACATAGGTCTCACAACTAGAGTCTGAGGGATTGGTATCGTGCGGTTCTGTTTCTTAATGCTAATTGAATTTTTACTCTGTTCTTTCGCAGATGGCGAGAACACGCGCTTCCTTATCAACTGATCAGCAGTTCGAGCCCCAGGTAGCTCCTACTAGGGGCAGAGGGCGAGGACAAGGCCGTGCTAGAGGCCGAGGTAAGGGTAGAGCTTAGCCCCGAGCAGCAGCACCACCGACAGAGCCTCAGGTTGATTTTGATAAGGAGGTTCCGGCCCCAGCAGTTCCGGTAGGCCTAGCTTAAGTCCCAGAGGGATTTATTGATACCCCAGTACTTCAGGACGCTTTCCCCAATTGGTGTGCCTCATAGAGAGTGTCACCTGAGCAGGATTGCTTCTTGTAGCACCGGTCACTTCTCAGGCTGGAAGAGGAGCCAAGACTCCTGCTACATGCACTCCGGAGGAGGTAGCTCCCCAGGTTTAGATTCTAGTGGTTCATCCAGCTATGGCAGTTCAGCCAGGAGTAGTTTCTCAGACCGACGATGTAGCGGCTATGTCCACAGATGCTTTGTGGAGGCTGAATAGGTTCACCAATCTCTTCACTACTACATTCAGCGGTGCTTCCACCGAGGATCCCCGGGATTTCCTATATAGCTTCCACGAGGTTCTCAGGAACATGGGCATTTTTGAGACTAATGGGATCGATTTCACTGCATTTCACCTATCATGATCTGCCAAGACTTGGTGGAGGGATTATTGTCTAGCCAGGCCAGTCAGGTCGCCATCTTTGACATGGAATCAGTTTTCAGTGGGTTTCTTGAGAAGTTTCTCCTCGTGACTCAGCGAGAGGCTTATCAGAGGCAGTTTGAGTGCCTCCAGCATGGTTCCATGACGGTTACTCAATATGAGACCAGGTTCATCAATCTAGCTCGCCATGCTCTTGTTACACTTCCCACCGAGAGAGAGGGTGAAGAGGTTTATTGATGTCCTGATTCAGCCAATTCGTTTAGATGGGCAAGGAGGTTGGGAGTGAGATCACATTTCAGGAGGTGGCCAATGTGGCCCGCAGTGTTGAGATGGTTCTGTCACATGGAGTGGTCATGGGTCGGATAAGAGGCCCCATCATTCCGGCAGATTCAGTGGTACCTCATCTGGAGGTAGAGATTTGTATGGTAGATGTCATCCTCCTAGGCCCTTTTAGTCAGCTCTCCAAGTCTTCTAGGGTACTTCAGGTGGTCATGGTTCTCAGCCGTAATATTCCAATCAGCAGCCCTTCAGTGCACTACCGCTTCAGAGTTGTTAGGTTCGTCAGCCCCAGCAGCCGAGAGCTTGTTATACTTGTGGCGACACGAGGCACATTGCTAAGTATTGCCCTCGCACGCCAGGTGGCCCTCAGCATTAGAGTTCTCATACCATGGTACCGACACTAGGTATTCCATAGCCAGCCTAGCTAGCTAGAGGTGGAGGTAGAGGTCCTAGAGGTGGAGCTCAGGCCACCAGAGGTGGAGGCCAGCCAACAACAGACCAACCTAGAGATATGGTTCAGGGAAGTGGAGCCCAGCCCCGTTGTTATGCTTTTCAAGCCAGGCCCAAGGCTGAGGCTTCAGATGTAGTTATTAAAGGTACGGTTCTGGTTTGTGATAGAGATGATTTACTGTTGTTTGATCCAGGGTCTCCATATTCGTATGCGTCATCTTATTTTGCCCTGTATCTGGTCATGCCTAGTGATGTATTGTGTATTCCTGTTTATATGTCTACACCGGTGGGTGATTCTATTGTGGTCGATCGAGTCCATCGTTCTTGTATTGTAGTGATTGGGGGTCTTGAGACTCTGATAGACTTGTTGCTTTTAGATATGGTTGACTTTGATATTATATTGGGATGGACTAGTTATCACCTTACCACGCTATCTTGGACTGTCATGCCAAGATTGTGACCTTAGCTTTACCGGGTATGCCTCGTTTAGAGTGGAAAGGTACTCCATGTCATTCTACCTATAGAGTTATCTCGTATGTGAAGGCTCGGCGTATGATCGAGAAAGGGTGTTTGGACTATTTGGCTTATGTTTGCGATTCCAGTGTCGAGGTCCCTTCTATTGATTATGTGCCCATTGTTCGGGAGTTTCCTGATATTTTCCCTTCAGACCTGCCGGGTATGCCACCCGACAGGGATATTGATTTGGCTCCGGGCACTCAGCCCATTTCTATCCCGCCATATCGTATGGCCCCGCCGGAGTTGAAAGAGTTAAAGGACCAGTTGTAGGATTTGCTTAAGAAGGGTTTCATTAGACCCAATGTTTTGCCTTGGGGTGCGCCGGTGTTATTTGTCAAGAAGAAGGATAGGTCAATAAGAATGTGTATTGATTGCCAACAAATAAATAAGGTAATGATCAAGAATAAGTATCCGCTGCCGAGGATTGATGATTTGTTCGATCGGCTTCAAGGTGCCAGGGTATTTTCCAAGATTGACTTGATATATGGCTACCATCAATTAAGGATTAGGGCATCTTATGTCCCTAAGACTGCTTTTCGCACTTGGTACAGGCATTATGAGTTCTTGGTCATGTCATTTGGGTTGACCAATGCCTCAGCAACGTTTATGGAGTTGATGAACCGAGTGTTCAGGCCTTATTCTGACTTGTTCATGATAGTCTTTATTGACGATATTTTGATATACTCCTGCAGCCAGGAGGAGCACGAGCAGTATCTCAGAGTGGTTCTGCAGACTCTGAAGGATAGTCAGCTATATGCAAAATTTTTGTAAGTGTGAGTTTTGGTTGAGTTCAGTTGCATTTATGGGTCATGTCATATCAGCAGAGGGTATTCATGTTGACCCGAAGAAGATTGAGGCAGTCAAGAACTGTCCTAGACCAACATCAGCTACAGAGATTCGGAGTTTCTTGGGATTGCAGGCTACTATCGTCGGTTCATTGAGGGGTTCTCATCTATCGCAGCCCCGATGACTAGGTTGACCCAGAAGGGTTCCAAGTTCAGATGGTCGGATGAGTGTGAGGCGAGCTTTCAAAAGCTCAAGATAGCTCTGACCACGGCACCGGTATTGGTTTTTCCTACAGGTTCAGGGCCTTATACAATTTATTGCGATGCTTCTCGTGTTTGGCTTGGAGCAGTGTTGATGCAGGATGGCAAGGTTATTGCCTATGCTTCGAGGCAGTTGAAGATTTGTGAGAAGAACTATCCAGTTCATGATTTGGAGTTGGCAGCCAGTGTTCATGCATTGAAGATTTGGAGGCATTATCTGTACTGTGTGGCATGTGAGGTGTTCACTGATCACAAGAATCTACAGTACTTGTTCAAGGAAAAAGAGTTGAATTTGAGGCAGATGAGGTGGTTGGAGTTGTTGAAGGATTATGATATCACCATTTTATATAATCCGGGGAAGGCCAATGTGGTGCCAATGCTTTGAATAGGAAGTCAGCTAGTATAGGTAGTCTTGCTTATATTTCGGTCAGTTAGAGGCCGCTTGCTTTGGATGTTCAGGCTTTGGCTAATCAGTTCATGAGACTGGATATTTCTGAGCCCAGTCATGTGTTGGCTTGCACGGTCACTCGTTCTTCATTGTTGGAGTGTATATGTGATCGACAGTTTGATGATCCCTATTTGTGTGTCCTTAGAGACACGGTGCAGCGAGGAGGTTTCAGGCAAGTTGCCCTAGATGCTGATGGAGTCTTGAGATAACAGGGGCGAGTTTGTGTGCCCAATGTGGATGGGCTTCAAGAGTTGATTCTAGAGGAGGCCCATAGTTCCTAGTACTCTATTCATCTGGAAAACGCGAATATGTATCAGGATTTGCGACAGCATTATTGGTGGTGTAGAATGAAGAAGGATATCATTGCATATGTGGCTCGGTGTTTGAATTTTCAGTAGGTTAAGTATGAGCATCGGAGGCCTGGTGGTTTATTTCAGAGGATTGAGCTTCCCAAGTGGAAATGGGAGCGAATCACTATGGACTTCATTACTGGACTTCCGCTAACTCGGAAGAAGTTCGATGCAGTTTGGGTCATTGTTGATAGGCTGACCAAGTCAACGCATTTCATTCCTGTGGTAGTCTCCTATTCATCCGAGAGATTAGCTGAGATTTATATCCGGGAGATTGTTCGCCTTAATGGTATGCCGGTATCTATAATTTTGGATCGGGGTACGCAGTTTACCTCACGCTTCTGGAGAGCAGTTCGGCGAGAGTTGGGCACGCAGGTTGAGTTGAGAACAACATTTCATTTCCAGACGTACGTGCAATCCGAGCGGACTATTCAAATTTTGGAGGATATGCTCTGAGCTTGAGTTATTGACTTTGGAGGTTCGTGGGATCAGTTCTTGCCTTTAGTGGAGTTTGCCTACAACAACAGCTACCAGTCGAGCATCCAGATGGCTCCTTATGAGGCCTTATATGGTAGGCGGTGTCGGTCTCCGGTTGGATGGTTTGAGCCGGAAGGGGCTCGGTTGTTGGGCACAAATTTAGTTCAGGAGGCCTTGGAAAAGGTCAGGATTATTCAGGATAGACTTCGTTCAACTCAGTCCAGGCAAAAGATCTATGCAGATCGTAAGGTTAGAGATGTAAATTTCATGGTTGGTGAGCGGGTATTAATCCTAGTGTCACCTATGAAGGACGTGATGATATTTGGGAAAAAGGGCAAGCTTAATCCTAGATTCATTAGTCAGTTTGGGATTCTTGATCGAGTGGGAGAGGTGGCTTATAGACTTGTATTGCCGCCTAACTTATCAGTCATGCATCCAGTTTTTCATGTATCCATGCTTCGGAGGTATCGCGGCGATCCAGCCCACGTGTTAGAATTCAGCACTATCCAGTTGGACAAGGACTTGTCTTATGAGGAGGAGCCAGTAACTATTCTAGACCGGCAGGTTCGTTAGTTGAGATCCAAGAGTTTCACTTCTGTTCGTGTTCAGTGGGGCGGACAGCCTCCTGAGGCATCAACTTAGGAGTCCGAGTCTGATATGCGGAACCGTTATCCCCATCTTTCCCCGACTCAGGTATTTCTTTCTTCTGTCCGTTCTAGGACGAATGGTTATTTTAGAGGTGGAGAATGTGATGACCCAAAGGGTTATCACCTATTTTCTTATTCATTCCGTGCTTCTGAGGCCTTAAAAACCTCATTTATAGTTGCCTCGATTTACATGCGCAGTTCGAGCGTGTAGCCAAAAAGCTTTAATGTGAAATTCTGTGAAAAATGCTAAATTTTAATATTAAAATAAATAAATTTGAGTTCGATCAACATTTTCGGTAAATGGAACTAGACCCATGATTTGACGGTCTCGGAGGGTCCGTAGGAAAATATGGGACTTGGGTGTGTGCCCGGAATCGAATTCCGTGGTCCCAAGCCCGAGAAATGAATTTTTGAGTAAAATTGTCTTCTAAAAATATTTAAGGAAATTGGAAATAAAAACTGATTAGAAAGTGATGGTATCAAGCCTGTATTTTGGTTCCGGCACTCGGTATAGATCTTATATATCGTTTAAGAACTTTCTGTAAAGTTTGGTTGAAAACGGACGTCATTTGATGTGTTTTGTACTTAAAATAGAAAATTTGATGTTTTGTGAAATTTTGAAGAAATCATGGATTTTGAGGCTTAATTCGATGTATATTATGTTGTTTTGGCGATTTGATTGCACAGATAAGTCCATAGGATGTTTTTGAGGTTGTGTGTATGTTTAATTTGGAGCCCCAAGGGCTCGGGTGAGTTTTGGATAGGCTACGGGGTGAAATTTTGGACTTAAGGAATTGCAGGCATGCAGGCTTCGTATTTCCCAAAGTTTTCTCACAATTTCAAGGATTCTTCGCATTTTCCGAACTTTGTTCGCAATTACCAGGCTTTGCATTTCCTAATCTTTTTTCGCAATTCCCAGGCTTGTTCGCATTTCCCAAACATTGTTCGCAATTATCAGGTTCGCATTTCTCAAACTTTGTTCGCAATTCACAAACTTTTTTTCGCAATTCCCAGTTCGCAATTCCCAAACTTTGTTCGTAATTCCCATATCTGCAACCTGCATTTTTCATACTTAGTCGATTTTTAAGACATTTCAACCCATTTTCAAAACACAACTCCTTTGGGCAATTTTTCAAGAACAAACCTTATTCCAAATCAACTGTAAGTTGATTTTTACTCATTTCTTTCAATCATTAACATCATTTAACATGTTTTCAACTTAAAATCAAAGATTTTCATGGTGAAATGAGGGGTTTTGGGTAGAACTTAGGTTTTTCTAAATTTGGGGATTTGAACCTCAATTTGAAGTCCGATTTCAAAATAAATTATATATTTGGGTTCGTGGGAAAATGGGTAACTGGGTTTTGGTCTGAACCTTGAGTTTCGACCACATGGGTCCGGGGGCATTTTCGACCTTTTTGGGTAAAACCTTGTAAAACTCATTTTCAAGCATTGGGGTTGATGCATTTAACACGTATTGATGGAATTAAGTAACTTGTGACTAGATTCGAGCGGACTGATGGTGGAATCATAGGGGTAAAGCTATAGTTGAGGCTTGAGTTATGTTCAAGGTATTGAGGTAAGTGTTCGGTCTAACCTTAGCTTGAAGGATTAAGAGTTGAGTCATAATTGATACTTATTTTGTGTTGAGTACGATGTATGGGCATGGTGACGAGTATCCATGTGTTGGTGTCGAGCATGACCGTGGGTCTTAAATTGATAATTGTGTATCCTTAATTGACCCTATGAAAGTTGTGACTGAATATTGGTATTAGTTGTGCCAAGTAGAAGTTGAATAGGACTGGTTATAACTGACTATCCCTTGTCGGGATGTTTGACTTATTGTTATTGTTTCCCTTATCGGGATTGTATTGGAAGAAAAGGGAGCGGGCGGTACACCTACCATAAGTGATATTGAAAAGGGAGCGGGTGGTACGCCTACCACAAGTGATATTGAAAAGGGAGCGGGTGGTACGCCTATCACAAGTGATATTGAAAAGGGAGCGGGTGGTACGCCTACCACAAGTGATATTGAAATGGGAGCGGGTGGTACGCCTACCACAAGTGATATTGAAATGGGAGTGGGTGGTACGCCTACCACAAGTGATATTGAAGAGGGAAAGGGTTGTACGCCTACCACAAGTGATATTGAAATGGGAGTGGATGATACACCTACCACAAGTATGATGAAATGGGAGCGGGTGGTACGCCTACTACGAGATATTGAGAAATGGGATCGGGTTGTACGCCTGCAACAAGATGAGTTGAATATGAAAGTTTTCTCATCTCTTTATTTTGTGTTAGAAGCTAAATTGTTGATGTACGCTCTATTATTCCTGATATTTTATTTCTATCTGTTGCCCCTGAAGAATGTCCCCTTCCCCTGCTTAAATTGTTTATTCTTGTTGTTTCTCCGTTGTACTTGTATATATATACATATGCACAGGTTTATCTGGACTCTGGTCCTAGCCTCGTCAATACCTCACCGGGGTTAGGCCAGACACTTACCAGCACATGGGGTCGGTTGTGCTGATACTACACTCTGTGCTCTTTTGCACAGATCCAGGTGTTGGATAGAAACTGTAGTAGCGTAGGAGTTAGCCTTCCATCCAGCGAGATACCGAAGTAGCCTTGCAGGCGTCTGCAGGCCCGACGTATCTTCTATCTTTATTTCAATTAATTATCTTATGTATTTCGAGACAAATAGTTATATTTCTTTCATACGGATGTATTTAGCACTCTTAGTAGTTCGTGAGCATGTGACACCAGTTCTTGGGTAGAGGCTTATGTTGATTTTCCGCATTGTTGTTCAGATTTTTTAATTTAAGACTTCCGCCTATGTACTTTATTTCACTTTTTTCATGATATATTGATAATTGTTAAAAGAAGTAAATTGGTTAATAACGAAGGTAGTTAAAGGTTGGCTTTCCTAGCTCTCATCAGTAGGTGTCATCACGACTCCCGAGGGTAGAAAATCCGGGTCATGACAAATTAATAGATCAACTAAAATTGGGATTGAATCCCATGAATGCTGGAAATATCAAAGGTGAATATGGACCCATTCACTTGCTATGTATAACACATAATATTCATCTATGAGACGTTTACATGCACGATTATTATTAACCCGCAATATGGTGTTTGCGAGGTAACTTGCTCAATAATTTAATTTAGAGCATATTCCAGATTTTCTATTCAAGAACTTCATCTTGATAAGTTGGTTTACATCACAGCTGGTTTAGCAAAATGATATATTGAGTGCCTCCACTTAATTGCTAAATAATTGCTTATGAGAATAAAGTTTTGTACATCAATTTGATATACATTATATACGAAAATATATTATTTTCTCCCCTCACAAGTTGTTCATGGTTAGGAACGAAATAATTCCATCTTATTATCATTGATGTGCGGTGTATATTTGATTAAGACCATAACACACAAAGATGTGTTCTCAAAGTTGAGGAAACAAGTTAGTTGTTCTAACATGAGGGAGAGACACGATACAACAGTTGAAAAAAAGTTACGTGTAATGAATTATCACGTGTACATCTAGATCCTCGAATAAGATAATATGAACTTGAAGTTCGTAAAAGTTAATTCTTCTGCAATATATTGCAAAGCATGCCAGACGCATTTACTGACCCAAAGGAAGTAACTATATTCTCATTGCAAATGCTCATACTAAGTCCTAGAAGGACAAAGTCTATGGTGCGCTTAAAGCGTATGGACAAATCGGTTTCAAATAAAATTCTTGATAAAGAAGATGAGCAAATGATCATAATAAACGAAGCAAGTGATCTAGAAGATCACATGACATAACATTCCATAAAATCTCATGAGAGATTCAGGTACATGAATATATAAATAAAAAAATCTCTATGTTATGTTGTTATGAAAAAATATTGGAACTGATATAAAATGTTTGTCAACAACATCTATCATAGCGCTAAGATAGATGAGGATCTTAAGTCTATCGAATATAAACATAAAATTATTGGCCAAATGGAAGAGCAACAATTCAAGTAGAATTGGTTTCATATGAAAGACATGTTGTTTTGGACCTGCAGTTCAAATACTTGAAAGAATAAAGTCAATGGTGTGTGCTATCACTTTTATTTATCTTATATGTCTAGTATGATATGAAAAATTGATATGCATCTAAAGTCTATTTAAATGGCTTATTTGACTATACTTATATGACAATCCCCAAAGGATTTAAATTGCTTAAAGCATATAGAATTCATGGTCATGAAGTAGTACATCCTAAGTGCAATTTGTGCACATATGTATCTTGCTATAACTACAAGCATATAATATGATAGCGAAAATCTCTATGGAGATATTGAAAAGGCCATTCCATGGCATTTTATGAAAACATTACAAATCTATCAGGAATGATGATGTCAAGGTGAAACATATTCATTCAAGTGATAAAATGACTGATTTGTTTATCAAAACTCTATCAATGATCTTTTGAAGATGATGCACAAGATTGGGATGCGAAGGCTCAAGGATGTGAATTGATGCTCTCATTAGGGGGAGTTAATGTGCGTTGCACTCTTTTTCCCTTATAAGGTTTTTGTCCCACTGAGTTTTCCTTGCAAGGTTTTTAATAAGGCAACCAAAAGGCGTATTGTTAGATATGCGTACTCTTTTTCCTTTTCTAGATTTTTTTTTCCATTGGGTTTTATTTTAGTTAAGGTTTCAACGAAGCATATTATTTGTTGAATAGACATTCAAGGGGGGGGGGGGGGTTATAAATAGAATTTTATTTATGGTGAATGTCTATATTTAGAGAGATTCTAGGATTTATTACTTGGTGGCTAAGGCACTCTCTCTCTATAAATAGAAAGTTCAATTCTATTGTAATTTATCACAAATCAATAAGAATTCTCTCCCTGCTTTTCTCTGCAATACTTTTCTTCTTGTTTTATTGTTTTATAACAAAATGTAATTCATTCTGTGGATTTTCTTCAGACCTAGTAAGAGTGGGGTAATGTTGTTACATATATATTTTATTTCTTGGCAAATAAGGAAATATTAAATGATCTCCTTACTCTTCGTGAGAACTTGAGAAGACAACAATTTGAAGAGGAGCTTTGGCGTGATCGGTAAAGTTGATGCTACGTTATCAGAAGGTCACGAGTTCGAGCTTTGAAAACAGTCTTTTGCAGAAATAAGAGATAAGATTTTTATTGATCCAGCCTTTTCCCGGACCCCGGGGGAGCTTAATGCACCCGTTATCCCATCACAGTGATATATCACATACTCAAAGTAAATAAAGATGAAGCAATTCAAAATGTTTAATTTAAAGACGTCGAAGTCATTTTAACAAACGCCAAAGCTTCAAAATTTAGCAGTAAAATAACACAGAAACAAATTTGCATTAATTAATTACCTTTGGTATATTGCAATGTATTTTAACCTTATTCTCGTGAATAATAAGTAATACAAGTAACATTAACTTAATTCCTCAAGAAATGAAGACAATACATCAAATTTCTTACAAAAGGAACTTAATTTTTTCAATAGTAAAACAAACTAATAGCATCCATAAGATGCTTAGAAAAATCATAGGACATGAAGAGATACAAGCAATCGACCAGGCTGGTGACTGCTGCGATTGTTGTCTACAGGATACGTGAAACCCCACAGGTTGACAACAGTCGTCCACCACCATCCTTCGTTCTAAATTACAAATCTTAAATTTATTTATTTATGCTACGATCGAACTTATATTGCCACTTTGCTGGCTTAAAAACTCGTCCTAGATCCGCCTCTGCATTCAGGACTAGGAAGTTAAACCGAGGAAAAACGGGAAACCGGTAGCCGGTAACCATTGACTTCCCTGTATGAAATTCCCAACAGTGAATTGACTTGCTTCAGCTGAGCTATTAATAACTCTATAACCAGGCCATTTTACTCTAGCATTAGTATTTGAACCTGGTCCTTTGTTCAAATACTCTCCATAATAAAGTGTATTTAATGCAAAATTACCATCCCATTCTAACCAACCAGCAGGATCAATTAAACTGCCAATATTTGATAGTAGAAAAACAGTTCTTGAATATTGTTTCCATGGACGTCCAAGGTAATTTTTGAAGGATGATAGTACAGGAACTAAATCTGAAGCAGCTGCCACTTTACAATTCAAGATTGAAATTCCAGTATTTTGATTTGGATCCTCTCTTCCTTGTGCTGTGAATATGTTTTTCTGGTTCGGGTTTGGTTTGCGAGCATATAAGTTGCAATTCTGGAAAACAACAGCGGCATTACCTGTTGAAAGTAAGGCTTCGTTCGAATTAGCTGATTAAATATAGCCAACACGTAATAAGTAATCACATATTTGTACTGAAACTAATTAATATTAAGTCATTGATATATTTGATAAAAAAAAATTGATGTAGACCTTTTATGTTAAAATAACTATAAATGAGTACGAGGTGACCAACTTATAATTTTTGGCTGATATTGACTTGTAAACACTTTTAGTATTTATCAAATGTATAAATAAACCAAAAAACACTTTAAAACTTGTTTGATCAACTTAGAAAATTTATCTAAATACACTCTAAATAAAAGTGCGTTGTCTTTTAAACTCACATGTTATAAATGGGGCAAGTGCACAGACAGTCATTCTCAGATATTAACCGATACAATGATACTTATTTAGGATGCACTGACTAACTCTTAAATAACAACCTTTTAGAGTGACTACTTAGTGTCATTTCTGCGTTATATATAGGTTTACGTGAGCTGAATATCGTTTATATATATATATATATATATATATATATATATATATATATATATATATATATATATATATATATATATATATATATATATATATTAGGAAATTTACTTTTTTATATATAAGAAATCCCCTTTTTTATATTATATAAATATTTTACCATGAATGCAGTTGCTATTGTATTAACTTGAGGTTACGATAGAAGTCCATATTTAAGCTTCAAATTCTGAATTCGCCTCTACTTTAAATATTGTTAACTTTTAGACGAGATAGGCAAATAATTTAACATTACCAAAAATGAAGTCCACAGTTCCATAGACGTCGCATTCGCGATAGAATTGTCGAAGGGAATGGACGTAGAGAGTGTCTTGATATGCAACAAAGCTGCATTGGTAAAATGCCGAAAGATCAGAGCCACTCCTTAGCGCCACTGCTTGGTGCTTGCTTGGTCCGGCAAAGTTTTCAAATGTTATGCCCCTTGCTATGAATCCATTTCCCACCACCGCTGCAGTTTTATTAAAAAATATATATATAAAAAAAAAGGTTAATTTCCACAATGTAAATATAGCAAAAAATTTAGACTATTAGATAATCTAAAAAGATAATTACAAGCACAATAACGGACAAATCATTATAAAGTGAAAAGAGAGGTCTTCCTAATCTATGAGGGATAACTGCATTTTAAGATACTATTTACCGCTCATAATCAGTGGCGAAGGCAAGAATTTTCTGAAGGGTGTTCAAGTTTGAAATAAAAAAAAAAATCTAATAAAGTGTGTTTAATATATGTTATGTACCTCTATAACCGAATATTTTACTTATATAATTAACCGGTAAACCAACACAACAAATTTAACCATGGGTTCACAAATATAGTATTTAGACAAATTATATAAGTTATACACATAATATACACAATGTTTGTCGAAGACCACGTATTTACGTGAATCCTTTGGTACACTGTAAATCCGCCCCGGCTATAAACTAAGAGTCAAATTATTTAAATCGTCGTGTAAATTCGGACATAAATTCAGGGTTTTCCTTTAGCAATAATAGAGGAATCAACCTCACCACACAAGCAGTCATGGCCTCATGGGTCATAACATAATTTCTTAAAAAAACTAATCTAATTGAAGTTGACTTGCATGGAAAAGTGATGGCCATTTAAAGGACCTCTTAGTTATTGATGCTAGCTGTATAAGATAGAACCAAATTAACGTCGAGGTGGTTGATGTGGGGCCTTTTTCTGGATATAGTAGTTCAAAAAATAGTTCATTAATTCCCTCAATTGGTTGAGGGACACTTAAAAGTTAAAACTAACATTTGAAACATGAATAACATATAATGGAAGGCCNTCGAGAAAAAAAAAAAAAATATATATATATATATATATATATATATATATATATATGTGTGTGTGTGTGTATATATATATGTGTATATATTTTGAATAACAGGTATATATTTTAATTGGTACCATGAGACTCAAAGAAGCTTAGATAACTGTATTGTTTGATTTAGAGGTGACACAACTTGACTTTTAGTGTGTTGTCTAGGTTCGATTCACTCTTCAATATTTGCTCAAATTTTTATTCGATAATAATGCCTCACTATTTTCAAATTCCGAGTCCGCTTATAGGCCTAGCATTATGTTAACTAAGAATACGGAAGACTTTGGTCCCATTTTCAAATTAAAAAAAAAAATAGACATTCTCAACCCAATAACGGAGTAGAAGCTCAAAGTCGTCCTGTATAAAGTTGGTAAAGCAAAACGTTGGTTACATTAGACTTTAGCATGTAGTCTAATGCAATAGTTTCATTATTTGTTTTTTCTAGTTGATATACATTAATTATATACGTATTATATATAGTTACAAATATATAATATATGAATTATATTGACTATTTTTAGTTTAATCAATTAAATTGCGGCTATGTGAGTTAATTATTTTAAAGGTAAGATATACTATTCATCCCGACCACCCCAGATTTTTATAGGAAAAATGATATTGTACAGCCGCTTTCAAAATAATAACTGAAAAAAAATATATTTTTGTTTATATATATACATTCTGTATATTATATATAAAAGTTATACATATTTTATACACTTTTTTAACTATTGAATATAATAATTTTTGGCACGTGCTAGATAATACTCCATTTTTATAGATATGTCAGTCAAACCCACAAATACATTATGGTTTGATGGGAACGAATAAATGAATGGTCGACATACCACGACAATTTCTTAATTGCTTGACAAACACTCTTGCTTTAAGATTAATCAGTGTAAGCACGTGATTTTGCCCTATATGAGAAATACTCCCAAAAATTCAAAAATAAAATAGTTTTGGGTTGTGTGTAATTTTTGTGGATTTTCGCGTTATTTCTCTTGTATTGTTTACATTTGTCTGTGCATGTTTATGTGTTTAAATTAATGAAAAATACAAAAATATGTTGCATTTGCATTCTTAGGATTTAATTTACCATTAAAAGTATTTAAGTTTGTTTTACAAAAATGTAAAATCACAAAATATGTATTTTGCATTTTTAGCATTTAATGACCAAATTGTGTGCTTTTATTTTTTATTGATATTTAATTTTGTGTGAAAATTATTATTAGGAGTTGATTAGTAGTTTTAGTTAATTTTGATTTTATTAATTTAATTTAGGATCATTAAGTTTAATTTTGGAACAAATAAACGAAAATAGAACCAAAAATAGAAGGAAATTCGGATTGGGCCATCTTCCAAATTGA
>MU680587.1:5948-20628 GCA_026770625.1 Nicotiana glauca | reverse complement strand
TCAATTTGGAAGATGGCCCAATCCGAATTTCCTTCTATTTTTGGTTCTATTTTCGTTTATTTGTTCCAAAATTAAACTTAATGATCCTAAATTAAATTAATAAAATCAAAATTAACTAAAACTACTAATCAACTCCTAATAATAATTTTCACACAAAATTAAACATCAATAAAAAATAAAAGCACACAATTTGGTCATTACATGTTAAAAATGCAAAATACATATTTTGTGGTTTTACATTTTTGTAAAACAAACTTAAATACTTTTAATGAGTAAATTAAATCCTAAGAATGCAAATGCAACATATTTTTGTATTTTTCGTTAATTTAAACACATAAACATGCACAGACAAATATAAACAATACAAGAGAAATAACACGAAAATCCACAAAAATCACACACAACCCAAAACTATTTTATTTTTGAATTTTTGGGAGTATTTCTCATATAGGGCAAAATCACATCACGTGCTTACAATCAGTCATAAAGATTTTTCCAATATTCATTTTAAAAATTAGCCATCATTCAACAGTTTCTAGCAATTCATGTTTTTCCACCGACAGAAACCAAGAAAATATATTTTAATCCGACATCTTCAATGCTAATAATTCATGTTTAAACCTTTCGCTATCTTTTTCCTTTTGTCATATTAATAATGGTTATTACTTGAACATTTGCCAACACAGGCTTACAAAAATTCAGGGGCGGAGTCGTTCAAACCCTGTATTTATCTTAAAAAATTCATTGAATATGTATAAATTCTTAATTTAGAACCTAGTAACTTAAGACGATTAGAATCCCGAACCCATAAGCTCGAAATTCTAGCTCCGCCTCTGTACAGAATGAACATTTGCCATTTACTTTTACAGATAGAAAACTACTATGTTGCTTAATTCAATTATTAGAAAAAATAAACAAATAGAAACTAGCATAATTCAAACTAAATATTACAGTGTAGACGACTTCATGATTCACAAATTATTCACCAATCATAAGAATGCACATATCATTACAAAAAGATCTAATATAAGTAAATAATAGTTTATACTACACTACACCGATAGTGAAAAATAATACTAATTATAATTGTTTACATTATCACTACCTTAAGACAAAATTATGTGAATATAAGAATGAATTAATTTTGCCTTTTCAACTTTTCCCGTTATGGAAATGTTTATTAAGATAATATAGTTAGCTTATATAGTGACATCACTTTTCTTTTTCTTTTTTTACTATTAGGAAGATTTATCGGTTGTGGCTTATATTATTTTTCAGGTTAATAATCATATTTAGGAGTCATTTGGTAGGATATAATATATGTATTAGCGTTGGTATTATTAATCTTTTATTTGGTAGTGTTTTTCAATTTATGCATAACTAATACTTATATTAATTATACATCTTATTCAGTATTATTCTTATACATAGCAAACTATGAAATTAACAATACTTTAATTTTTAATATATGGATAAACATATATACACCAAAGCAAACAATCGATACGAGCCCGCATAACTAATTACAACATTAGTAATACACTCTATTCAGAGCTATGTTTATATTCCACTAAAGTACCCCCTTAGTTTAAACTGTTACCTATATTTAACGAGTAATGATCTTTACCTTTTAAAATTTAGAAGATTTAACTCAAATAGTTGCCCACCCAATTTCTTAAACTTAAAATAGCCGTCGAATGTATAATATATGTATAATTTATGTACAATATATGTATAATTAATATATAATATATGTATATTGGCTACTAAAAGTAAACGTTAAATCTAACTGGCTATTTGCGTAACAAAGAGAAATTTACATTATTCAGTATATAAAAGTTAGACTATCGTTCTACCAAATTTGAATAACTTACCAACGGTGGCTGATCGGAAAGTAGTCCACCCGTCGACGACGTTCCGATTACCCTTTATCTGCGTTTTTCCGATCCCATCTCCGACGAACATTATCATACTTTTCTTCCTTTCAACATCAATGTACTCAGAATAAGTTCCAGCCTTAATATAAATCACAAATCTTGTACTACTTGAATTTGGAGCTGCACTTAACGCTTCGTTAATTGTACCAAAATTTCCACTACCATCTTTAGCCACAACCAAATCGAATTTAATTTGGTTTATTGGAGCTTGTAAAAGTGTCCTATCCTTTTTTTTCAACCATTTTGGATATCCATTTTTCATAGCTCCATATTCGGGGAACACTTCTTTCGAATTTGATGATGACGAAATTGATGACCTAAAACCAAATAATCATCATAATAAAGTTTAAAATTAATTTTGTAAAATTTATATATTAATAAGACAAAATTAAAGGACTTAATTTTTTATCTATGGATCAAAAGAAGACAGAGAAGTATAACAAGGTCAAGAAAATTGAGTTGAGATTGAAAACTGAAATATAAAGAAAAATGTATGCACGAGGAGGAAAAATCATAATTGAAAAGGGTGATAAATCCTTTTCATTATTTTTGAGCCGATGGCCTGTCGGAAACCGTCTCTATTTTCATACGGTAGGGGTAAGGTCTGTGTATACATTACCTCTTCAAACCTCATTTGTAGGATTTCACTAGGTTTATCATTTTTATTGTTGAAAAGGGAGATAAATACGCTAATTAATGTTAGAGATTTACATTTATTAAAAGGGAGGCAATTTACTTACTCATCCGAATAACTTCAACCAACTCCTAAAATAAACAAAAACTTACTTACTTAATTTGCAAAATTATATTTATGATAACTATGGAGTAATTTATATAACAATATATTCTTTATATGCCAATATTTTATATAATAATACTCTCTTGTGGCCCTAAACGATATTTATGTGGCTATAAGAGCATGTAATAAAAATCAAACTGAAATATTTAAAGTTAAAAAGTTATATAAAATAGAAAAACTGTCATATAAAATGAAACAGAAGGAGTAGTATTTTGTGGGCATTTAATTCAGGGCGTGAAAAAATAGCTTTAATGGCCTTACCCTGGAGCCGACTCTGGCTTCAACTTCTTGAGCATGGAAAGAGAGTTACTCACATGTTGTTCTATAGTATGCAAATTATGCTCAATATAATGTCTCAAATTGTGTTTACTATCATCAAATCCACTAAGACAAGTATCTTGATTTGTCATTGCAGCACTAAGTAATGTTTGTAAATCATTGTAATGTTTATAAGGGGAATTATGATTTTTGGTAGAAAGATCATAAAGAGTAGTATTAAGCTCAGAAATAGTACTATCACCCAAAAGTTCAATACAATCATCTAAAGCTCTTTTCTCAATAGGGTCCAATTTTGACATTTTGTGAAGTATGTTTGTGCAATTTTCATTAGAGCCTTTGACTTCATCTATTGTGGCATTGACAGTAGAAGAAATGATTTCTGGGATTGTTTTTTGGTGAAGATTTGGGATTAATGAGAGAGTAGAAATACAAAGTTGTGGGTAAAGTGTGTCTTGGCAATGAGAATGGGCTATTTCCAATTGAATATTTTGAGTTTGTAATGATTTTGGGAGAGCCAAGAATATGAGAAAGATAATGGCTAAGATAGTAAGAAGAAGTGAAGATTTTCTTCTTTGGTTATACATGACTTGAGGAGAAGAGGAAGTTCAAAATTTGTGAGAGAAATAAGTGTTATGCTACCTAAATTTATAGGAGTAATGTTTAAGGTCTATGCCTTATGGACCCGAACCTGAGCAGAGGCGAATTCAGGATTTCAAGAGGATGGGTGTACTATTGTGCAGAGGTGGAGCTAGAATCACATGTTTAACTTTAGTCTCTTACCTTGAACTCTCTATATTTTTGAAATTATAGGTTCAAAATTACGTTCTTTTTAAATTTTTAGTGATTATCACGTATATATTAATGCTCCGTACCGAAAATAAGACCGTCCGAAGTGAAATTTGAACTACCAATTTTACTCGCAGAAGTGCATCCAATAATTATTGCATTATAGGAGTCTTTGAGCATGGGTGCACACACATAAATTTAAATAATTTTAAAAATATATAACATTATTATATATGATCTATTCATGACTAGAATGAAGTTTTTGGTATATCATCGTAGGCAGAGTTATGATTTTAAGTTTGTGAGGTTTTAAAATGTATTACGAAAAAGTTACCTTTATTAAAAAAGCTACTTGAAAAGTGTTAAAAGTTAGTGTTTATGTATTTACAGTATTTTCTTTTTAATCGGGTCATCTAAAGGATAATTTTATATATATCTTTTAGATATTTATCCATAATTAGCGAAATTAGTAACATGAAAAATAAGACAAACACCATGTACCAATAACATATTAAATATACTAATGCTGTAAAAATTATTTGCGCTATTAGTGAATATAAGTGAAATTATATGTTTGATATTATAAAGAAGATTGTAAGGTTCGATAGACCGGTGTTAGAAGAATCTATGAGTGAGTTGAGGTAAAAAAAAAAAAGGAGCTTAAATTACATGTTTTGATATTATAATGGATAATTTTTACGCTATCAGTGAAACTTAACTAGTCATAGTTGGTTAATAATATATTTTTTAGGTTACTATATCAGGCTTGATCTATAGAGTTAATACCTATTATTTTAGGTTAACTTAATTTGATAGTTAAATTTTTTATGTTGTCAATAACTCATAAAAAGTAATTTAACTTGCACTAATAGTACAATTTATTTTACACCATTAATATATTTAACATGCAATTGTTACATTGTGTTTGCCTTATTTTTCAGGTTAATAGTCTCGCTAATTATGGACAAATATATATAATTATTTTTTAGATGACCCGATTATATATATATTTTTTTACACAATCAATCAATATATAGATGCTAATTCTTAACATTCAAGTAGCTTTTTAATACCAACAAGGATTATTGTGGAGTAGTAAATACTCTTTCATCCTTAATTAGATGTCTCGAGTTTGAGCCCTCAGTATGAAGTCGCTTTTGTTAGGGAGCGCTTTACCCCCCAATGTGAGATTTCTTGACGCAAATCCAGATTAGTTGGGCCCCAATATAAGTACCGAATACCGGACGAGAAATCAAAAAGTTGCTTTTTAATAAAGGTAACTTTTTCGTAATACATTTTAATTATAATCTTTAAATCATAACTCTGTCTAAGATAATCCATAGGAATCTAATTGAAGTCACATGTCTGCTACTGCCGACACTGCAACCTTAACCAAGGATATATTTGTCTGCATTGTAACATTTTCCTTTTCAGTGTAAATATGGGCGCTCTGTTCAGTACAAATGTACAATAGTATTAGATTAGATCTGATCTATTCCTCAAAAGTTCAGATATAAATAATTCCACTAGGCCTATATGCCTTTTTTATATTGATTTTTCAAAGTCCATCTTTCACTTAGAACCAAAAAAACATGAACAAAAAAATCTGTGTATTTTCTCTATACTACTTTCTTTGCGCCCAACTATGCCTTATAAAAGGACAACGCGAACGTTGCAAATATAACCCGAGTATTACGCCCAGGGTCGAATCCACAGAGAGTTAACCTATCAATCACTATCTTTAGACCCACTAAACTCTTCAGAACTAGTTTCCCAAATGTTTGAATCACAGTTGATGATGTCTTTAGTAACTACGATTGCAAGTAAATTAAACAGCTGTAAAATAAAATACTAAGGTTGTGAACAATGATGAGAAGAAGCTAAGGCAATGATTTCCCCTATTGATGTAATCCCTTCTGTTTATGCTCATACAAATTTACCAACACATCTCTATCAATCATGAACGCTCATCTTACCATAAATCTCTCCCGAGTAATCACAGTAATATACTAAATGCACTCTCCCGAGATACAATAGTTTACTTTATTTAGCACAATTCACTTTAGATTACACTCAAGACTTCGTTATCCCTAATCCCGCCTTTAAACCCGCAATTATAGATTCCTCTTATACTTTGGTAGTGGTGTTGTTCAACAATAACCTAAATACGCACTCTTTTCCAAGTTATGCACACTAAATAGGCACAGCTAATTGATGATCTTGTCAAACCCCTTCTCTGAATCTTCAGGCCTGGCAGGCGTGGTTTACTTGGGAAATTTCACAGTTGGCCTCTTTTCTTCATTTTTTTACTCCAAAAGTACTTCCTAGCCTTCCTTGGACATATATCACCTGCAAATCATGAAAAGCACTAATAAGAGCATTTTGTTCTCACTTTTATCATCAAAACTACACAAGAAAGTGGTTATTTAAGGCCTGATTATAGTTAAATTCATCTATTATCAGGGGCCTTAACTTTATTTTTAAAAAGTTATTTATTTATTTGAAATCTATTTTTCTAGTGTTTCTTAGATACATAGTTATTAATAATTTTTTTATAATCAATAGCCTTAATAAGTCTTTCTTAATATAGCTAATACAGTTAACCTTTTTTGAGACATTGTTAATCTTAGATAAAATTTTATCAATTTTAATTTTGAAACTTCTTCCCGCTGAAGCGACTGTAACATGAGTTATTAGCATTATTCCATAAGCAATATAGGCATTGGAAAAAGAATCAAATATTTTTATTTGATGGAGTGTATCAATTAAACTGTTGTCTTCTAATTTTACTATTTTTCTTAGTACTTTTAATTCTGAAAATTTTACACCCCATGTTTTCGTACGTGAAAGTTGTTACGCCCCACAGTACTATGTCGATGTTACGTTCTGCAGTATTATATTGCGATGATGTTATACTCCGCAATATTATATTACGATGATGTTACACCCTGTAGTATTGTACATTGAATTTGTCGTCAGATAATTGACATTATACGCACGTGCATAATATTATAATTGTTTCAGAATATACAAGGTTATTTAGACTTACAGGCGGAATTCTTTATTCCATGTTTCATCTATGTCTCTTATGTACTGATCTTCATGCCTTACATACTCGGCACATTATTTGTACTGATGTCCCTTTTACCTGGGGACACTGCGATTCATGCCCACAGGTCCTGATAGACAGGTTGAGAGTCCTCCAACTATGCTATTAGCTCAGCGGAAGGAGTTGGCACGCTCCATTGCTCCGAAGTTGCTTATATGGTCAGTGTGATTAGTAAATGTATTGATTGGTACGGCGGTGCCTGTCCCGACCTTTATGATATTTATGTACTCTTGGAGGCTTGTAGATAGATATCGTGTATACGGATACTTGTTCTGCCTTGTTGGCCTATGTTTTGAGTATATAAAGGATCATGTTGGCCGTATAGGCCCGTATGTCATAGATATGAGTTTCTATATCAGGTTGGGTCGTTCTATGTTGGGTATTCCTCATGTTTACGTCGGTGATCTTATGACACTCCTTCTGGCCCACGTACCTATGATGATGTAATAAGAAAGATCCGTTACGTTGATACTCGGTTAAGTAAGGTACTGGGTGCCCATCGCGGCCCATAGGTTTGAGTCGTGACAGAAAATAAATCTAAACTATCAATATCGAATTGATTATTACGCTTTAAGGAACATTAAAGATTAAGACAATATTTATTCAAATTTTCATCATCTAGTGATTGTAAATTTTACCGCTAAAACTAAATATATCTTCATATGCTCGAATTGTTCAAAATAATTTGTAAATTTTACCGCTAAAACTAAATATATCTTCATATGCTCGAATTGCTCAAATTTATTTTGAAGTGAAAAAAGATAGCCTTGTCTACTATCTATACGGTAATCAACTCCAAAGGACTATATGAACTTCCGGTTCGATATTTTTTTCAAGTGCAATTTTTTTGACAAAACTCATAGCAGTTGCAAATCCTTCTTTTCTAAACTTGTTAATGAAATAAATCAAATATTTTCACTTCACTAAGTCTCTAAATTTATACATAGCCTATTAAGGGTAACAAATAATGGGCCCCCACAAATGTAGGGGCTAAAGCAGTCGTTTTACTTGCTTTAAGGGAGGGCCACCCTAAGAACTATTACTATCACAACAAATGAGAAATTTCTCTGCGCGCAAGATTTTTTCAGCTATTTGAAAATTTTAATAATAGTACTTATTATGACTTGACTTAATATTTAAACAATAAATTTTATTTCATAAAACTTGAAGATTCTGTGTGTGAATTTACGCTAAAATTTCTTAATTTGACTATTTTAATCCGAACCTTACCACATCGAAGAAAGAGAGAGGGCTAAAGAGAGAGGCGAAGCAAAGAGAGAAAATATACACAAGTGTGTTAAAAGGTGGGGTGTGAGGCGGGACATTTTACTTAACGTGAAGCGAGGGATAAGCTGTGAGACATTGGACGTAAGCTCCATGAATCTTTAAATTTATAAATTAACAAAATAGCATAATAATAACCATAAAAATATATAAGTATGCAAATAAATGCTCTCGGCGTAAGTTAGTAAACCTACGCCTGTGTGAAAACCATGGCAGGAGGACGTGGTCACGGACGAGAAAGAGGACGCGGCAGACCTAGGAAACTACCAGTAGTCACTTTTGGAAGCTCAGTTGGAGGACACATACAACCAGAGACTACAGTCGATGAACAAACTCAAGTAACACCTGTACAAATGGATGAGCTGATACAGAAAGAGCTAGGATCGACGTCTAATGGAACAACAACTACTAAGAAACTTCAATTGAGCCCAGATCCAACACAATTGAAGATGAAAGAAGATGAAGAAACAGTCAAAGTGGACTCGAAGCAAATCGAGGAGGTGAAAACACAGGAATCCAATGGAACAGTGAAGCATGTTACAGTATAACAACTAGCTAAAAAATGGTCGAGTCTCTTTGTGAATAACAAATCCCTAGAAAACGGTATGACCTTAGCTTATATTGCTCCTCAATTAGTAGATGAAAAAATAGTTATTCAATTGGAAAAGGAGGAAGTGGAACGAGAGACTGAAAAATGGAAAAGAGCTCTAATTGCTTATGTAATTGGGTATTGTCCGGGGTATAATGCAATGAGTTGATATATAGATCTAAAGTGGAACAAAATTGCAAGCCCAGATTTGTTTATGCATGAGGAAGGGTATTTCATCATCAAATTTCAATCAATTGATGATATGAAACAAATACTATGTTTAGGACCACACACAATTAATAGTAGACCTATTATTTTGAAGCCTTGGACTCCTAAATTTGATTTTGATAAGGAGTTTCCTACTAAAATACCGTTATAGATCAAGCTGCCAAAATTGCCAATGAATTGCTGGGGGATAAATTTACTAAGTAGGATATCAAGTGCCATAGGAATACCAATGTATGCAGATGAGTGCACTGGCAAACAAAAGCGAGTGTCATATGTTCGGATGCTAGTGGACATTAATGTGACAAAACCATTACCTGACCAAATTGAAGTAATGGACCCTAATGGTAGAGTATTTTAACAGCCTATATTGTATGATTGGAAGCCATTATTCTGTGAGAAATATCAAGTTATAGGTCATGAGTGTCCAAAGGGCCAAAGAAAGAATGATAAGCAACCAGCTAAGCAAGAAGGACACAAAATAATAGTGCAGAGATGGGTGAAAAAAGAACAACCAAAAGAGCAACAGGACAGCAAAAACAATGGATAAAATCAGAAGGTTGGAACAGAAGTAAGAAACATTAAAGTAGGAAGCAAGCACAAGCAAGTTGGGGAGAGACAAACAACTGGTTTGATGCAGGATCAGAAACAAAGGGAGAGGAATGATATCAGAACTCCTGACAAAGGAAAAGACAAGATACCAGAACTCAACCTACAGGAGTTCCCAATATTATGCTCAGTACCAACAAAAAATATCTTTGCAGTATTAAATAGAGATCAAGGTGGATCCAAGTCTGCACCTCCCGACAAAGGTGGAGGGAACCAGTTTTTAACAAATGAAGTGGCTCTTTTAGAATATAAGGGGTGTAAATAAGAAGTATAAGTACAAGAAACTGAGGAAATATATAAAAACAAATCATATTACATTAGCAGGAATAATAGAAACCAAAGTTAAAGAGCACAAGGCAACAACTGTGGCAGATAATATAGTAACCAACTGGGGATTTTTGAATAATTACAGGAGTGCAGTAAATGGAAGAATTTGGCTAATATGGGATAGCAGGCTATATACAGTTGATAAGTTGAAAGAAGAAGCTCAATTACTACATTGTCAAGTCAATACAATAGCATCAAATAAGACATGTGTTATAATAGTAATCTATGGGTATAACACATGTGAGGAAAGGAAAAGGTTATGGGAATCACTTAAAATTCTGGCTCTAGGAATAAACATGTCATGGCTAGTTGTTGAAGATTTCAATGCAGTGTTATATCCACAAGACAGGCTAAATGGGAATTCAATACATTATGGGGAGATCAGAGATTTCAATAGTTGCATTCATGACCTACTACTTAATGAAGTGAGATGGACAGGGGAATACTATACCTGGAGTAATAAACAACAAAGTATGGAAAGAATCTGCAGCAGACTGGATAGGGCATTTGGCAATCATGAATGGATGATGAATTGGGGTCATACAGTGATAGAATATAATGTTCCATTAATTTCAGATCATAATCCAATGGTATTTGAGCTACAGACAAATCATAGAGACATTAAAATTCCATTCAGATTCTTCAACACTTGGGCTGATCATGACAAGTTTCAAGATTTAGTGAAGCAAATATGGCTGCAAAAGTTTTCAAGCTAGAAGATGAAAGATGTATGGATGAAGTTGAAGGCACTAAAACCATTGTTCAAGCAATTGAATAATGAGGAGTTCAGAAACATAACACAGAAGATAGATAATGCAAGAACTGAGTTAGTAAGGATCCAGAAGCAGCTGGCATCAAAATGCACAGATGACTTGGTGGAACAGGAAAAGAACACTATGCAGAGCTTGGAAAAGTGGACTATGATAGAGGATAACATCATGCAACAGAAGTCAAGAGTCAAATGGATCCAACTAGGGGATTCAAACACAAAATATTTTTCAACTGTGGTCAAGGAGAGAAGTCAGAGGAAAACCATTAAGGAAATCACATCACTAGAAGGTGAGATCCTTACAGAACCAAGGAAAATTTAAGAGGAAATTGTAAAGTTCTATAAATCCTTAATGGGATCTTCTGCAAAAGAACTGCCAGCTATTAACAAGTTGAATATGAAAGGAGGACGAACTCTAACTCATCAGCAAAAACTAGACATGATAGCTCTAGTTACTGAAGAGGAAGTCCAACAAGGACTTGAATCCATTGGTGAAGATAAAAGCTCATGGGATGGATGGCTAAAATGATACCTTCTTCAAGAAAGCATGGGGAATCATTAAGGAAGATGCGTGTGCAATAGTAACAGAATTTTTCAGAACAGGAAAAATGTATAATGCCATCAACTGTATAGCTATCACATTGTTGCCAAAGAATGATAAGCCCAGAACAGTGAAGGAATATAGACCAATAGCTTGTTGCACTATTATGTATAAGCTGATATCAAAGATTATAGCAGTAAGAATCCAAAAAGTCATTGCTACTATAATAAGTGAATCTCAGGCAGGTTTCATACCAGAGAGCAAGATTGGAGACAACATTATTCTAGCTCATGAGCTTGTGAAAGCTTATACCAGAAAACATATCTCACCAAGGTGCATGATCAAAATAGACCTCAAAAAAGCTTATGACTCAGTGGAGTATATATATCTTGAACAAGTCTTAGTGGAGTTGGGATTCCCTAATCAGTTCATCATTTGGATTCTAGAATGTATGAAAATAGTAAGTTATACTATACTGATAAATGGAGAGCCTTCAATCCCTTTCAATGCTGCTAAAGGTCTTAGACAAGGAGATCCTACATCTCCATTCTTATTTGCTATAGCAATGGAGTACCTGAGTAGGAGTCTCAAAGAACTAACAAAGAAAGCAGATTTTCATTACCATCCCAGATGCTCAAAGCTATCAATCACACACTTATGCTATGTTGCTAATCTATTACTATTTGCAAGAGGGGACTTATCATCAGTGGTCAAAATCCAACAATGTTTCAATAAATTCTCAGCAACTTCAGGACTCAAAGCAAACCTAGCTAAGAGTTCAATATATTTTGGTGGTGTGAGCAGAGAAGATATAGAAAGAATGTTGAAGGAATTGGAATTGATTGAAGGGGAACTACCTTTCAAATATCTAGGCGTACCATTATCTACTAAGAAGCTATCTCTAGTCCAATAGCAACCACTTATTCAAAAGATAGTGGCAAAGATCTCAGCATGGACAACAAAAAAGTTATCCTATGGAGGAAGAGTGCAGTTGGTACAGACTGTTCTATTTGTAGTCCAAGCATATTGGGCTCAACTCTTTGTTTTGCCCACCAAAGTCCTGAAAATAATTGATGCCTACTGTCGCAGTTACATATGGTCTGGTTGCAATACCATCACCAAAAAAGCTCTAGTATCATGGGAATGCGTATGTGCTCCAAAGAGTATTGGTGGTCTGGGACTGACAAATCTGCAGAAATGGAACAAAGTTGCTATAGCAAAGAATTTTTGGGATCTTGCTCAGAAAAAAGACAAACTGTGGATAAAATGGACCCATGCATACTATGTAAAGGCCAAATAATATAAACAATGGCAATCCCACAACAAGCATGCTGGATGACAAGAAAAATCATGGAAGCCAGAACAATATTTGAAAGAATACAATGGAGATTCAAGAAAGAAAGAAGCATCACAAAACAGTTATATGTCCAGCTAATAGGAGAAGAAACAAGAGTACCATGGAAAGATTTGATGTTTAACAATGCAGCTCGACCTAAAGCAAAGTTCACACTATGGTTACAACTGCCGGGAAGATTACTAACCACCGATAGGTTAGTAAAATGGGGTATGGCAATTGATACAAGTGTATCATGTGTATAAATGCAACAGAAACACACGAGCATCTATTCTGGGAATGAACAAGTGGGCTCAAGGAAAACCAATGAAGGCAAGTGACTGGCAGCAGCATCAACAGGAGAAAACAAAAAGAGCTAAAGGAAAGACTCGAACCGCGCAGATATTCAAGATGATATATACAGAATATGTTCATAGCATATGATAGAGAGAAATATGAGAATTTTTTAGAAAATGTATAGAAGTAGTGAATCAATAGCGAGAGAAATTGCTTGTATTTGTAGTATTAGGGCTACAACAAAAACTAGAGAAATAGTCAATACTTTTAGAATCTAGTAGCTTCAGAGAATGATCAGAAAGGTTAGCTAACTGTGATAGTTTAGCTAGTGATATGTAAAGCTCCTTTTGGTGATAAAAAAAATATTTAGTTACCAATATATATATATATATATATATATATATATATATAGTACATTAAAAGTTTAAGAAAATTTTAAAACATTTCAAAAGCTCATAAAAAATAAAATATCTAACATCTTTTTATAAATATAAATAATGGAATAATGTAAAAGTTAATATGAGATAAAATTAACTATAACTTCTTTTGTATGAAACAATTAAAAATTTATAATTTTGTAAAAAATATTATTGAATTTTTATCTCTCTAAATTTAATAATAACAGAATAATAAACTTCACCAATATTGTACTTTAAAATATTATTCCTTATTATAAAGTTGCTTTCAAATGGTAAAACAATAAAAACTAAATAATTTTGAGAGACATAGAACTAAGATCTAAAGACTATAATAAGTGAAAATGTAAATTCTGGCTATCTATTCAAAAGAAATATTCTCAATTAGTAAATATGCACTAATATAACTTATTCATTTGGGTATTCTCAATCTTCATAATTCTATAGATGAAATAGAACTTTAAAATTAGTTTTTAAAGAATTTTAAGGGTTAATAGTGCTAATTAGGAAATTGGACGTATGATTTGCGTAAGGAACTGTTAGGCAAGCCTCACACGTTGAGCATTAGACGTGTTTCGGGCGCACAGTCGAGCGCTTGGCACGTAAGCCACATAAAACTAAACCTCACACGTAAGGCTCAAGACGTTTTGATAGTGACCCGCCCTGGCGCCCGAGAAAATCTTTTAAAACACTAATATACACACACAAAAATTAGGCTAAAACTGGTAAGAATAAAGGAGTTGGGCCAGATATTATAAACTTGAAGCCCGACTTGTATTGGCTATAACTTTCTCGTATATGTAAAAAAAATAAATACATACTTAAAGAATTAATCTAAATAGCCCTCCTTTTAACCGCGTAAACTAAAAATAATTGATAAATATATTATATGCATAATGTTATATAATAATTGTATAATTATATATATCGGCTAAAAAATAAATAGTGAAACCGGCAGCTATTTCTATAAAAATTCCTAAATACTTGAACTCGCAAGACTAGTCAAGGTAAGTGGTCCATAGGCTTTAGGATAAAGAATTAAAGTGAGCCGCGGCACAGGCTCATGCGGGTACCTTTTTGACAAAAGCATGTGTCATTTATTGGTCCAACTTTTAATGGACTTTCAAGAGTATATCTAAAATAAAATGGCCAAACATTAAAAGAGGGACCACCATATTTTGAGGGGAAAATTACACAAGGCAAAATATATAACTGGACCCTTATACTTGATCTTTTTTGTCACTTGGACACTTAAACATAGAGTTGTTCCTATTAGGCCCTTCAACTAAGCCACATCTGTGCCAATTAGACACTTTGTAGTGACATAATTGAGTGCGTAGGAAAAGACGCGTGAAAATGAGAAAAAGGTTATGGATTATT
>MU680579.1:107804-143968 GCA_026770625.1 Nicotiana glauca | reverse complement strand
CCAAGTCACCGGTTGAATCCCAAATCCAAATATCAACAATGTTAAAACATGTTGAAGACCGCGGGTGCATTTATGTGACGTGGTCCAAGACGGGTTTTAAAAGCGTTACAATATTCCTTTAAAAAAAATTATTACATAAAGCGGTAAAAAGTTAAAATTGTACATAGGCTAAAACATGTTTAAAATCAGATAATTAAGCCTAATATAACCGTTAAGCGACCGTTCTAGAACCATGGAACTCGGGAATGCCTAATACCTTCTCCCGGGTTTACAGAATTCCTTACCTGGATTTCTGGTTCGCGGACAGTAATACAGAGTCAACCCTTTCCTAGATTTGGGATTCAACCGGTGACTTGGGACACCATAAATCACCCAAGTGGAGACTCTGAATCTTCAAATAAATAAATCCCATTTCAATTTTCCTTTAATTGGAAAAACTCCCTTATTATTATACCTTCCCTGGGTGTAGGTAAAAGGGAGGTGTGACAGCTCTGGCGACTCTACTAGGGACGTCTAAACCCAGAACTTTTGGTTCAGGGTTCAAGAATTCGAGCATAGAATAATTGTTGTATTTGGCTTTGTTTATTATCTGATATTTTTACATGTTGGGATTAATGTGCAAAATGATGTTTTTACCGCTTTGATATTATTTGAACTGTACATATAACCTGTTACGAAACCCTTCTCTTCTTATCTTCGGGGATGTGCTCGCTGGTCGAGACTCCCTATTCTGTTAGTGTCATACCTTGAAATAATAAAGAGGCTAGACAAGTTACTAAGCCGGATGACCTTTTTGTTTCCGGTACGTAGCCCCCTCCTTGACTCAAGTTGTCCGCTTGGGTACAAAGTCTAGAACATATACCCAGGTTTTGAACCTAGAATATCTCAGCTTCATGCCGGATCCCTAATAGGAACGCTTATCTGCATCATGTGCATTTTAACTTAGGGGACTCAACACAGGGGTTGGGTCCGTTTAGGACAGGTGTACCCGGAATATTGGACAATCTTGATGCATCCTACTTGTGCATTTATTTATTTTGGATCTACATGTTGACCGGTTTTTTTAAAAAGGAAAGAAATAGCAGTGTGAGATTAAAGAAAGCTAATCGCCTTTTTTGAAAAAGAAAAAAAAACCAATGTCCAAATAGTTTCGAAACTCTTCCGAATTTTTGAGAAAAATGAAAAAAAAAAGAAAAAAAATAAAAAATAAAAAAAATATTTTTTTTTGTTTTAAAAAATAGCCTGTTCTAGTGGCCAATGAAAAAAAGAGAGTCTTGTTTTCAAAAATAGTTTATTTATTTGCTTGAGAAAAAAAGGGGAAAAAAGTCTATTTTCAAAACATTTGATTTTGTTTTCTCTACCCGAACTACGTCAGTTTGATTCTCACAGCGGTGGGATACGTAGGCAACCCCCATCGGGTCCAACTTTTTGCAAAAATATCCCAAAATGAACAAAATTTTATTTTTATTGTAAATAGGGGAGGTGATGTCGTTTTTGTCAAAAATAATCGAACGTTCCCGAAAGGGACGCCTGAAGGCTGATATTGCATAAACAATCACCTTTGGTCTTTTTCTAATTTTTGCCCAGCTAGTGAGCACCACCTTAAACTTTTCCTCCGGAGGTGCAGAAAGGCCGTATCTGCAAAGCTGGCTTTTCAGTTTTAGAATTAAAAATATGAAAAAGGGGTCAATTTTTGATTTTGGAGTCACACAGAATAAAATCAGGACTGTTTCATTTAATCACCTTAATAAATGTGCAGGATGCACAATCCAAAATGAACCTTTCTCATTCATAAGAAAAATCCCTTTGGAGTTGCGGCTGTGATGGAATGATTTAGGTGGAGAAGGGCAAGACGAGGTCAAGAAATCTTTGGGGGCCTTCCCAGACTATTGGAGATTATACCTAGGGGACACATCATAAGGGCATTGGTCACATTCTGGGACCCGACTCACAATGTATTTCACTTTTCAGATTTTGAACTCACACCGACTTGAGAAGAGATATTCGGATACATCGAGGGTCCCAAAGTTCCTCTGAGACACCAATACTTGATTGCTCCGAGGACCGTGGCCGTACACAGGTTCCTGGATTCCTTGAAAATAAGCAGGGTAGAACACAACCAGGACTTGGCAGCCAGTTTTTGTACTTTGTCATTCATATACAGCAGATATGGTCATGTAGGAGGGTTCAACAAGCCAGAGAATAAAATCTATAGCAAAGGAAATCGCTTTAAATGGGAAGAGCATAGACGTTTCGCTTTTATGGTGGCTTTCCTGGGGCTCATGGTGTTCCCGAGGAAAGATGGGAATATCGACATAAAAATAGCAGGGGTTGTCAGCACTTTGCTCACTCAGGCCAAGAGTACATTTACGCCTATGATAATAGCTGAGATTCGTGCTCTCACAGTCTGCAGAGCCGGGGGAGACTTCTTTGAGGGGTGCAATATGTTGTTGCAAATGTGGATGGTCGAACACCTGTGCCACCGTCCCCAGTTCATGAGCTATGGGTCAATAGAGAAAACTTGTATAGAGGAATTTTATACAAGGATTGAAGGGATCAGTTTGCCTGAAGGGGTCACAGGATGGATATCTTACTTCCGGTCCCTCACTGGTAGCCAAGTAGGTGGACGCTGGGATGGTTGCCAGTGGACGATCATATACATGCCAGCAACGAGGCCTCACTTCCTTCTGATGGGTATTAGGATCATCCAGCCTTATGCCCCGTATCAGGTTTTGAGACAGCCCGGGAAGTGCCAGATAGTGCCAAAAGACGAAGATCTCAGTGTCTAGGTAGTTGAGATTGGACCGGATGGCCAGTTCCCTGAAGCAACAATCCGCCAGATCTAGAGTGAGTGTCAATACCTGGCAGCAAATGCCTGTGTACGAGATCAATCTAAAGGAGAAGTTTCACCTGGGTATCGTGCTTGGTATAGGAAAGAAATTGCACTCAGGAGGCCTGCCAAAAGACCCCACCTCCAGGATTTTGTCTAATCATCACAGGAACAGTGGGACTGGTTGGTTAAAAAATACGAGTACAGGGCTACAATAGGCAAACTGGAGAAGCAAGCCATGAAACTTCAATTTGAAAAGGATGTTCAAGTCGTTGCAGATGAGGGGGAAAAGAAGAAGCTGATCCAAGAAAATGAGGCCCTTAAGGATCAAATCCGAAAAATTTGAATAGCTGTTAGAAAACCAGAAAAGTGCCGGGCTGACCAAAAACTAATAAACAAACTGAAAGGGAAAGCCCGCAAATGCCAAGAGGACTTGGAGAGATCTGAAGCTAGCTTGGCAAGGATCCGGGCCAGATGGACAAAGGGTGCGAAAGAGCGGGAACTTCATATGTAGTAGATAAAGAGGGACTATGAGGGGAGCGTCACTATCCTAAGAGGAAAAGTAGTCACTCTCGAAGACAGTATATTCAGGCAAGCTAGAGATTTCAGAGCGGATAGGAAACACTGCTATGACCTGATGGCACGAATGGAGGAACAAATGCATAAGTTTCAAGATCAACTCCTTCAGAGCTCTCAAGTGCTAGAAACGCGAAACCAACAGATAGGGCGGTTACTGCAGGAAAAGAGCAGGATTAGAGAAGGGGTCGCAAACATCGCACATCACATTATTGCAAAATGCGGAGCGTGTGAGGACATGACCCGTACCACTTTTTTTGCAGTAGTGATGACATTCGACCGACAAATAATATGCGATTTGGAGAGGCTCCAAAGGGATCTTGCACAAAGGCCCGTGGCAAGGCCGAATGATGGCTCGCGGGCCCAAGGAAATTTTAGAGCGTTGATGTATTCTTAATCTTTGTTTTGATTATGTATTTTCCTGTTAAAGTTTGTAAGTCGGTCCTGTCAAGTTTGCTTTATTGTCCTTTCAAAATTTGTAACTTTTTCAAGTGACATAATAAAAGCAGTTGTCTTTGTGAAAAATATTTGCTACGTATTTTTACATCGACTAGAACTACGCACGGTCTGATTCATGCGGGGACATGATGCGTAGGCAATCTCCATAAGATTCGACCACTACTGAAAAAAGAGAAGAAGAAAAGAAAAAGGAAAAAAAATTAATAAAGAGGGATCAAATAAAAGAAAAGGTGAGTGACAATAAAAGAAGAGGTCATGATTAGGAAAGGCCGGAATGACGCATGCAACCGAAGCAAATGAATAATAGAAATGGATAACTGCTTAGGTACATTGCATCCTTAATGTACATGTGCCTATATGTTAAATATGCATTTGCCTATATGTTAAATGCCCTAATGCTACCATGATGGCTTCATTTTGTTATATTTATACCAGAAAGGTGGTTGGTTTGTGGTTTTTAAAGTAACTCTTTCATACAACACAAAGGCAAAAGGCAATGGCAGAGAACAATAGAACAGAGTGGGTTGATACCGGTGCCCGAAAGCAGCGGTTTGAACAGGACAACGAGTTGGTAGAAGAAGTAAAGATGTTGAGACAACACTTAGCGGACATGTATCGGGCATGGATGACTGGGAAAGCACCACCCTTGCCACCACCTAGCTTTCTAGACGCTGTCCTTACCCAAACTCTGGACACAACGCTACGCGATCATCCATACTCTCCATATTTACCCGCTTATCACAGCTTTCCCAACCTCCTTTGTAGTTCCAACACTCGTCGTCTAACTATCTTTTCCTAGAAATGCCCTCTGGTTATATACACTGTTCTCGACAATAAATATCCTCCCAAAACTCATAAATATTACCCCTCCAAGGTTGCTCACGAGGTTCCCAATGCGCACAAGCAAGGAATGAGGGATCAGGGTAGCGTGGATTACAAAGAACCGTCCGTGTCTCTTGCCATTCGCCTAGCCATGTGGTTTAAAGTACTAAAATGCAGCTTGTATGATGGGTTTGGGGATTCGTTAGCCCACCTGAAGGTTTATTGCAATGAAATGAGAAGTGTGGGAGAGAAAGATGACGCGATGATGGCATATTTCAGCGAGAGCCTAACTGGGGAAGCTTTGGACTTGCATAATCATCAAGATGTTGATAAGTGGCCTACATTGGGTGACATGGCTCAAGACTTTGTCCGATACTTTCAATGCAAATCAACCATTACCCCAGACCGCTCCACCCTATCTAAGATGGAAAAGAAGCCGGTGGAAAGATTTAGGGAGTTTGGCTCAGATGGAGGGAGCAAGCTGCTCGAGTCAGTACCCTGATTGGCGAAGAAGAAATGGTTGAGCTTTTCCTACAAGCCCAGGGGACCACCTACTTCAATCACTTGATCCCGACCGTGGGTATACCTTTCGATGAGGTGTTAAGAATGGGGGAGTTAGTAGAAGAGGGAATCAAGTCAGGCAAAATCATGGATTGGTCGAAAGACATTTAGAACATCCCAGCAAGCTTGGGTGGGGAAGGAAGGAGCAGAAAAGATGATCCGATGAGTTCTCCTGATCAATACTCCCAGCCCCGACACCATCCCCGTAAATATCCTTGTGTACCAGATGACCCTTCCCAATGCTACTTCTCTCCACAGAACTCCTAGAGTCATACACCACTTTTTCGGTACCCGGCTCCACAAAATGCTTATCTACCCCTACGAGCCTGCCAGAAACCCTTTGGATTAGGTTTCCTGCCCAATCAAACATGTAGGAATGAAAGGTTGTGGAAGAAGAAAGACTACACTCCATCGGAAGGTTCATACGCCAATTTGTTCCAGAGGCTAAGGAGTTCGGGCATATTGAAGCCTATCCAGATAAAAATGCCAAACCCTCTTCCAAAGAAGTTTGACTTTTCCCAAAGGTGCGTATATTGCTCGAATGCCCCGGGACATGACATAGAAAAGTGTCAGAATCTGAAGAATGCGATTCAGAAGCTTATTAATGCAGGCGACATTGTCACACCAAATCCAGATGTGACAGACATTAGCCAAAGTCTATCACTTGTGCAAAATGAGACGCACATGTTGGGTATGATTTATTTGGAAAGGGAGTTCGTTAAGAACAATGTGAGGGATACTTGTGAAGGTCCTAATACTTTTGACGCAAAAGTCAGTGGCTAAGATGGTGAGTTAGTCGATTGGAAAGATGCTCTTTTCTTGGTTAGCCAGGGAGGAGTCTTGGTGGTTCATTTTGTGGTAATTTTTGTTGTCCGGGTTATTTTTAGGGTTGTAATTCGGACATCGACTTGTGGTCAAACCCTCTTATCCTTTCGTTTTGTCTAGCCTGTCTAGTCGTAGTGGTTTGTTTAGTGTTGTCTAGGTTTGTTCTAAGGATTGTACCCCAGTTTATTGTGCCTATTTTGTTGTACAAACTCTTTCCCCATCTTTCTAATACAATTCTCTATTTTCCGTTATTTCTAGTCATTTTCTTTTGTTTAGTTCTTTCCTCTTTATATTTCTTTTCCTCTCGACTCTAGTGACATGACATACATGCGTAATTCTAGGCCTAATCTTAAAGGTTAGTTCAATCATGAAGCAATTGGGAAGATGATAGGGGCATTTGAGGGAAATAAGAACCGATCATTTGAAGCCTAAACCATGTTAAGCTGGGGCAGGTAGAACATAAAGAAACCCTATTGAAACACATAATGCTGCATTAGGTTGAAGCTAACAGCAAATTCCCCCAAATTGACATGGGGCATTCGTGGTAACGAAGAGTGTTATCCAACAGTACTTAAAATTAAAAAAAGGCGAATGTACAGATATGATTATCAAGTCTGGTACAATCAAAAGATGTTACGAGTTTTTCCTTGGTTTGTTTAATTTTGTTGTTTACGTTTGGCATGTCTTGAAGATTGGAATGACGAAGGCATTTTGTTCTGCTATCTAAACACTTTATCCTTCGTTACCCCTTTGAGCCTTATTTGTTTTCTTTCATACCCCTCTTTAGAAATTAGCAGCAAAGATTAGAACCACAAGCATAAAAGATAAGTTAAAAAAGAAGAAAAAGAAAAGGAAAAAAAATATATCAAAATATCCCCAAGCAAGAACCTGGGGCAGAAGCTGTGATTATGGAAGAAATCTGATTCCGAAAGTTGTAATTTTGAACCCATGTTGAATTGTTTTGAGCCTCGATACCCTTTCTTTCTAACCCTATCCAAAATCTCATGTTACGGTCCAAAGAAAAGACCTTCTGATCATTCATCAAGAGATGCCAAGTCGAGCAAGTAGAGGTGATTCATGTCAGGGGAAACACTCCAGTCCAAGTAGGAAAAATAATGAAAGTGAGAGAGTCTTATTGGTGAAAACCGTCACGGGCACCATAAGTCGACGAAAGTTGAGAAGAATAAAAAATGAGAGAGTCTCATTGGTGAAAACCTTCACGGGCACCTCGAGGAAAAAGTAAGTTGAGAGAAAGAACGAAATGGGAGAGGCTTGATGGTGAAAACCCTTCGGGCACTACAAGTCAAATAAGGATTGTGAACCAGATTGGATATGCGGAGCATTGAAACCCAGTCTCATGGCAAAAAGGTACGATAAGAGCTGAACATCAGAATTGCTTAATAGAATAGGCCGAAAGGGCATGTCACGGTCATTAGAGTTGGTATCCACATCCGATAGGTTTCTACTTTGTAGTTTTCTTTTTAGGAATCATCTCTTCCCTTTGTCCTTCACTCTAGTCCTTTTGTTTTGTTTACTTCCTCCTTCTGAGTCTGTTTCAAAGTGAGAAATGACTTCAAAATCTGCCACCAGCTTTCCAGTTGCACAAAACGGGGCCTGTCTAGCACATCAATGTGTCACAAGTCAGGAAAAACAACAAGAGTACTGAGCTAGTAATAATCAACATGCTTTGGGTATCCTTGAAAAATACAAAGGGTTGGAACATATCAATTCATGGAGAATGCAAAAGATAAAGGTTTAGGGTAAACAGATCAAAGGTGTTTCCTGTGATAAGATTGATAAAAAGGTGTTAAACCAGTGACGAGCAAGACCTTCAAGCAGAAATCAAAGGTTATAGACCTCAAGGCCAAGGCCAATGATTTAAGTTAAAAAAGAACAACATACACACGGAGTGGGGGGAAATGGACGTGATTCAGGATTCATGTGAGACACAAAAGTCGGGTAGATGCCGGTTCATAAGTAATGCAACAAATAGAGGATATTGGGTCTGAACGGAGAAAAGGTATTTCAATGATACAGATCACAGAGAAAGTGGTTAATCAAATAAACAGGCAAGATCTTCGAGTGGAAATCAGTTATCATAGGAGATATATGGGATCAGATAAAAAATAAAAAAATCCTGCAGCTAACAATCATTCGGACGAAGCAGAGCGCGGAAAGGAGAAAACCATACCCAGAAAGAGTGTCACAACCAACCACCACATTTTAAACTGACAAGATTTTTCTTTGATTGAAACAGGGGCAGAAAAATCTCGTTTGTTTCAGAGAAACCCACCATAAAGAAAGGAAAGCACCAGACAGTCAGGAGCCCGCCTGGAGAACAGAGACATACATTCAAGTTTTGAAGTCAGGAGCCCACCTGGAGAACAGAGGCATACAATTCATGTTTTGAATCAGGAGCCCGCCTGGAGAACAGAGGCATACATTTCAAGTTTTGAAGTCAGGAGCCCACCTGGAGAACAGAGGCATACATTTAAGTTTTGAAGTCAGGAGCCCGCCTGGAGAACAGAGGCATACAATTCAAGTTTTGAAGTCAGGAGCCCGCCTCGAAAACAGAGGCATACATTAAAGTTTTGAAGTCAGGAGATCGCCTGGAGAACAGAGGCATACAATTCACGTTTTGAAGTCAGGAGCCCGCCTAGAGAACAGAGGCATACAATTCAAGTTTTGAAGTCAGGAGCTCGCCTGGAGAACACAGGCATACAATTCAAGTTTTGAAGTCAGGAGCCCGCCTCGAGAACAGAGGTATACAATTCAAGTTTTGAAGTCAGGAGCCCGCCTGGAGAACAGAGGCATACATTTCATGTTTTGAAGTTAGGAGCGTGCCTGGAGAACATAGGCATGCCTTTGAAGATCAAGAAGTTAGGAGCCCGCCTGGAGAACAAAGTAAGACGACAATGATCAAGAGAAAGCATTTAAAGGATTAGCAGTCACGTACCCGCCTGAAGAAAGGGGAGAACATCTCAAGAATTCGGTGCAAGACAGCAACTGAAGAATTGCTGTAAGAAAATGCAAGTCAACAAGGCAACAATGGTCACAGAACAAGTTTGAGAATAAGCCTTTGTAATTCACAGACCATAGCTTAGTATAGCTTCTTTGTTTTTCTTTTAGCATGGTACAATAAAGGGGTGAGCAAGTAGCAGCAGCAGCAGCAACAATAAACACAGTTTCATGGTAGTCCCAGCTCCCAAAATTCTCGAACTACATTGACATGATTCCTTTATTGCCAAGGATATGTAGGAAACCTTTGAAGCAGAGGTTCGATCAAATCTTTCAAAAAATGCTTCCCATATTCAAAATGGGCAAAAATCGCTCGTATCCACTCACTTTATCTTTGCACGAAAACTCCATGTGTTTTCGGGCAAAGAGGGGCAGCTGTGAGCACGTGATTTTTGCCATATGAAAATTACTCCCAAAAGAAATTCAAAATAAAATAATTTTTCCGTTGTTTGCAATTTTGTGGATTTTTGTGATATTTTCTATTATTGTTTGCATTTGTGTGTGCATGTTTATTTGTTAAATGAATAAAAATACAAAAATATGTTGCATTTGCATTTAGGATTTAATTTTACAATTAGGATTAATTAAGTAAGTTTTTGTTTTACAAAAATGAAAAAAAATCACAAAAATAACGTATTTCGCATTTTAGTGTTTAATTTTAAAATTGTGTGATTTTCTTTTAATTTGGTATTTAGTTATTTGTGATAATAACTATGTAGAGTTAATTAATATTTTTTAGGATAATTTGGATTAAGAGTTAATTTAGGTTTTATTATTTTTAGTTTTTAAATTGAAAGAAGTTGGAAAGAATTGAAAAAAAAGAGAAAGAAGAAAGCAGGATTGGGCTGCCTGGTTAATTTTGCCCAAGCCCAGATAATTTTCGACCAAGACCAGCCCATACCACGCCTTATACCCGGTCCAAACCTTCAGTTTAGGAAACGTTCAAAACGACGTAGTATGGTGAGAATACTACGTTGTTTCACGTCAATTAATCTCAGCCATTCATCCAGTCCCTATCCAACGGTCCACAACCTCACCTTTAAACCATACCCGTCCCCTAACCCGATCAAATGAGGACCGACCCAGTCTCTGAGGTGCTTAAACGATACTATTCAGATTAAGTGGTTGATCCATGCCGTTGATCCCAGTTGATCTAACGGCATGAATTCAATCCCTGAATCCATATAAAAGGGAGTAACGCACCCTACCCCCTCAGAACCCCCCTCACAGTCTCTCACCAGTTTCAGAGATGAAGCCCAACCCCACTGTCCTCCGCCGTAAACCGCCGGCTGGAAATCGCCTCCGCTGGCGGCGAACATCCGATGACCGCTATTTTTACACCCTAGGTTCGCCTTGACCTCCCCATATCCAATCCACCACTAGTTTTCCTCGAATCCCAGCCCAGCTTCTTGAATATTCAAAACCTTAACAGTTCCTCCACCGTGTCCAGTGGCACCATCTTCGATGGCCACCAAAATTACACCCCTGAACCACCACCACATCCTCATCCCAAATACCAACCCTGTTTCCTTCGAACACCCCTAAAATGGTTCGAATATCAAATCTTAGCTATGAACCCTAGTAGCCACCACCATCCCCCCACCACCTTCCCGTGGCGGTGCTGCCTCAGACCAGTCCCCATTTAATACCACACAACCGCCTTAACCCCCTTGTCCCTAATCCACCACTATTTTCCTTCGAATCAGGCTAGAACCCTTCGAACCTGGATTTGAATGAACGAACCCTAAAAACCCAAACCCTAGGATCGAGTACATGGTTGAAGGATTGAGGTCGTAATCGACCAAAGTTGTGTGTTCTCAGTCGAGAACACTTGATTAAGGTCCATTTCAGCTTCAAATTCAAAATTAGAGGGCTCAATTTAATATAGGGTCAATCAGAGGTAGGTGTCCGAATCGTGATTTATATTTCTTTTTGCTATTATTATCTTCCTTTACTCTTTTCTTTTTATTTAGTTTTTTTAGAATGGTAGATTTGTAATTCAAATTGTTCTGTGTATGTTCCTCAGTTTCTTTTCGAAATTAGAGATGATTCTGTTATTCGTGTCATTTATGTTTATGATTGTTATAGCTTAATTGTATTAATCTCAAGAGTCACTCAGAGTTTTGGTTTAATCATTTCAATCAGAATTTTTGTTTTGATTTGGTCACCTGGTGTAGTTCTAGCTCACTCATGATAGTGAAAAATCAATCAATACAAATAAGGGTGTTCGTGGGGGTAAATTGGGTAGTTTAACCTTAGGGGTTTCATTTAGGGGTCTGCTAGAAATTTGTGGGGAACAATAGCTGAGTTAATTTAATATGCGCTAAGCTAATGGACAATTAAAAATTGGAAAAGGGTACTGTTAGTGGAAATAACACCAGTTTAGTTCCCTTTTAATGAGCTGGAAGTCAGATAACATGGGGGTAATAATAAAAGGCTGAAAATAAAGTTGTAAAGGGAATATACAGGTTGGAAAGGGAGAGGGCTGATGGATATATAAAGAGGGAGATACACACTGAGACATGGAGAGATTGAGAGCATTTGGATAGAGAAAGAGTTTTTGAAAATAAAATAAAAATACCTTGAAATACTGAAAAGAAAGGGAGCATTGAGTGAAAAGTATTCTGATATACATTCTGAATACACTCATACAGAGAGAAATACACAGAGATTCAGAACCTAGAAATTGAGAGGTGAAAAGCATAGAGTGAAAGAGGATTCTAATATACATTCTGATAGACACTCAAACAGATAGAAATACATAGAGAACCTAGAGAGCATTGAGTGAAAGAAGATTCTGATATTAATCCTGAGATACACTCACATACACTGTTAGAGTTTGATAGGGAGAGGTCAGATTTAAAGCCAATGGAGAGATTAAAAAACACTAAGGGACATCACTAGGGAGAGAAGAAACCTTCTGAAAATCAGAGAAATCTAAAAAAGTCAAGACTAGAAGAGGAAAAATACATAAATTAGAAGTTGCTACTGTTCCATCGAATTTTGGAGTCATCTTCTGTGTTTTCATCATTGAATCTGGGCTGTTTTACTACTGGTTCATTCCCTGCTGAGGCTTAGCTACTGATTCTCCCTTTGTTCACTCATTTTTGTCATCTCAGGTACACTCTTTTGTAACCATAATGATTGTGAGGTAGATTGGATAAAGTGAATTGGAATGGAGATATTGAAGCAGGAAATATATTTCAACTTCTTGGATTAACTTGTTTACTTGCTATGGTTTCTGTTTTTTTGTGTTTATAGTTTATTTATAGCTACTGCTTGAAATAATTTGTATGTTGACTCTTAATTCACCCTCTCCCTTTAAATCCCTCAAGTGTTAAGTACTTAAAGTGAACTTAAGAACTGTGAGCTTGATAGCTTATGTCGGTATCTCATACCAGCATGGGAGTACTATCAGGTTCTATCACTAATCCAGTGTGTGTGAACCTAATAGTTCTCCAGTAGTTTTGTCAAACTGTGATACTGGTTCCTTTCAAAGGTTTCAGGATTTATTAGCATGTTTAAATAATGGTTTGCACTTTTATTTTGGAATATTGGATGTACATAAGAAGTGTTTATAGGATTAATCCATTGGGCTGCATGAATGTATCCCTCTTCTATGTGTAGTAGGCATTTAAAATATATAATTAAGGGCAATTAGAAATAAATTCAAAGCATGAAAGTGGTTGATAATAGGAATGTCTCATATAGATTGGATCTTTGGATTTGTGTAAGTGTGATCCTAGTTTGAGTATTTTTTAAGTTTTACATAAATCAAATTTTCAGCCTTCAGTAATAGTGTGTGTAATTGTTTAATTTTGCAATGGTTAATGTACATGAGTATGGGCTTCTTGGTATTTTCCTTACTTGTAGTCATTTTAAAGTGTTTAATTTCCGTCTCTCATTGTAATTGGGTCACTTAGACCCCAGGCCAAATATTAGCCGCATTCCAGTTGTTATGTTGTTTCAAGTTGGGCCTGCTTGGGGCATTTTTGCCGGACCTTCATAAGTCCAACGTGTTATTTTTCTATGACTGTGATTTTGGGCCTTGGCTTGAGGAATGGCCAACATTGGACAGTAAGATAAAAGGCTTTCCTGTTAATGTATTGCTATTTCGGTTGATTGGCTCGACTCTATTTAAACAAGTAGTAAATTCCATAATTTTCAATTAAGTTGTTCATAATAAATGGCCCTTATGAATTAACTTAGAAATGCTTTAGTTAGAGTGAATTGAGGTGCGCCGCTCCAAATAAAACTACAAGTGCGTGGCCCTTTTTAATTATATTCTTTTAAAAAATACTTAGAATTCGGGACGTGCCATTTAGCTAATTTTCATGTCCCCCGCAAAGTTAATAACTCGTTAGCTATTTTAGGCGTGTTATGTTAATAAATTACCTTCCTAAAAGTAGGGTGTACATTTATGTGATCCAAATCCAAATCTCAACAATATTAAAACATGTTGAAGACCGCGGGTGTATTTATGTGACGTGGTTCAAGACGGGTTTTAACAGCGTTGCAATATTCCTTTAAAAAAAATAATTACATAAAGAGGTAAAAAGTTAAAATTTTACATAGGCTAAAACATGTTAAAAATCAGATAATTAAGACGAATATAACAGTTAAGCAACCGTGCTAGAACTACGAAACTCGTGAATGCCTAATACCTTCTCCCGGGTTAACATAATTCCTTACCCGGATATCTAGTTCGCGGACTGTAATACAGAGTCAACCCTTTCCTTGATTCAGGATACAACGGGTGACTTGGGACACCATAAATCTCCCAAGTGGTGACCATGAATCTTCAAATAAATAAATCCCATTTCGATTGTCCTTTTATTGGAATAACTCCCTTATTATTCTACCTTCCCCGGGTGTAGGTAAAAGGGAGGTGTGACAGATGGCACACAGCGAGTAGAGTCTCTTTTAGAGCACGGTACTGTATTTTCTCTACTGTCCAATTTGTATTCCAGACGGTTATTATACTATATTATTTCCTAGCGGTTGTTATCTCTGTGTTAAGTTGTATTCCTCCCTATGATTTATTTGTTACTCTTATAGCTGTGTTGTACCTTACATCCTGTGTTATTTCTTATTGTTGCACTTTATTTTGCAGTCTTATCCTATATTGTTATACCTTGTTTTTCATTTAACTTCAGTAGGGCCCTGAACTTCCTCGACACTACCCTATCAAGGTTAGGCTTGGCACTTACTGAGCTCCGTTGTAGTGTACTCATGCCCTTTCTGCGCATGTTTTTCATGACCAGATCCAGGTACTTCCACTCTGTCTTATCACGCTTGAGGCGAGGCACTTGTAGAGACTCTGAGGTATATCTGTCGCGTCCACAGACCGAAGAGTCCCTTTCTATTCTCTATTTAAGTATTAGTCCTTATGTATTTTTCTTTGTTAGACATTCTGGAGTTAGGTACTTGTATAGCTTCAAAAGCTTGTGTTTTATGAGATTCTGGGTTTTTGACAAATGTTGTTAGTTTCGAGAGTTTGTATTGTATATGTCAAGCGGCATCTTAAATATTGTTTCACTTTGTCATTTCGGTTTTTAAATTACTTTTTCCGTAAATTTTTTTATTTTCTGAATTGTTAGGATTACCTAGTCGTAGAGATTATGTGCCGTCATGATGGTTCATGGAGGGTGAACCGGGGTCGTGATAGACCTGCCCATAAGAGATAACCCACCTGAGCCTGTGCTCATTCACCAGCTGCACAAGTCCATTCACTCCTCGTGGACATTAACTAAATGTGTGACAATATCTTCCAATTCAATGGTATGTTGTATCCTTCTTCATATCAAGCAGCTCATTTCCGTCATATCAAATCTCCCGCCGTTATGCTAGCCAATATTTCAAATTAAGCTCGTAGACCTAGTCACTACCCACCATGAATCCCAAATCACTCTAAACTTTTCTCAAGGAGTGTAGTCATCCTTCCACAAAACCCATATTCTACTCTGCCCCAAAGGCAAATTGAAGACAAACATAACACTAGAAAACATAAATGTATTCAACAAGGACAATGACACCACATCACAGATGAAAATTCCACCACGCTTGAAAATACCAAGTCTTGTTACTCCATTAAACCAAACTTGAACATTCATAGCTCGATTGCCTCTCCTCCGCCGAAAATAAATTTTTGAATCTCTGAATCTTGCATTGAGTAAACATCCTTCCAAGTCATTCATTGCTTCAACGCATAGACAAGCATCCTACCATTACACCAATATTGTGCGATAGCAACACACGAATCGTCATAACAATTAATGCCAAATCTCAAAAACCTTAAGTAATACTGATACTGAGCAGGAACGACAAAACAGCCTTCCGCAAGGAAACGCCAATAGCCCAATCAAATACGTAGAGAGGAACATCCCGCACCATATCTGTAGTACCATTACAATTTCTCAATTCTCAATCGATATAGTAAGCGCTTCACATTGTAGAATATTGAGTTGGAAATAAAGAACGGCATAATCCTCAAAGGAATCAAACCGCACGATGAGGAATCAAGAAGGGAAGTGCTCCTAACATCCTTTTAGCCTCTCGAAAATAAGTACAAACATCTCAATACCGATCCGCAAGATTCTATGAGACTTGCTCATGACTCGTGAGACCTAAATGAACCTAGTCCTATGATACCATGTTGTCATGACCCTAAATCCACTAAGGGTCGTTATGGCGCCGGACACCATTGTCAGGCAAGCCAAAACCAAATAACTAGTAATTTCTCAATTTAGATATTTCTGAAATCATTTATTTTATACATTTTAACAAATAAATAATAAATTTTACTGAATAAATAATGATACATTTAACAATTTTAAAATACAGAATAATCCCATAGACATCCCAGAACAAGGTGTCACAAGTGCATGAGCAATTTCTAGGAAATAATATAGTATAATAACCGTCTGGAATACAAATTGGACAATAGAGAAAATACAGTACCGTGCTCTTAACATAGAGATAACAACCGGGGGACCTTCTAGGATACCGTCCTGTAGCCCCAAGTATAATTATCCAGTGGATTTTTCGGGTTACCGTCCCGTAGTCTATCGTATATATCTGAAGGTTCTCCCAGTATCCCGTCCGATAGTCCAACTAAAAGTGTGAGGGGATCTACCAGAAATCCCAATCTGTAGTCCCAAATATAAATACCCAGTACTAGGGAAATATACCGGGTGCAGTCCCGTTGTTCCATATAACTGTGGAGGGGGATCTACCAAAATCCCACATCCGAAGTCCCAAATAAACAGGCAAGGGAGATCTACCGGAATACCACATCTGTAGTCCCAAATAAACAGACAAGGGGGATCTACTAGAATCCCACACCGGTAGTCCCAACTGTAAATACACATCAGCAACATGAAGAATATTCAGCAAATGTCAAATTTCATATCAAGGCAAGCAGGTAATTCTAGCCTAGCATGCTGCAAAGAATTCAGGTAAAGCAGTTTGAGAAATTAAAGTGTGACGACCCGACCCGTCGTCTCATGAGTTACCGCTCCATTCTTCCTGTTTTGAACTTCCTTATGCTTCATTGTCCGTATCTTGTGTAATAAAGTTGAGTTGGAGTAGTTTTGATAAGAAATGAGACACTTAGTCTCTTTAAGGAAGACTTGGTTTGGAAAAGTCGACCGGATGTTGACTTATGTGTTAGAGGGCTCAGAATTTAATTCCGATGGTTCCGATTGATAGGTGAGATTTTGGTTCGAGGGTCGGAATGGAATTCCGAGAGTTGCTGTAGCTTCGTTATGTCATTTCGGACGTGGTTTGGTTGGGTTTTTGATCAAAAATGGAATTTGGAAGCTCTTGAGATTCATAGGCTTGAATTCGATGTGATTTGAAGATTTTGGTGTTAGTTGAGGTCTTTTGATGATTGGAACGAGGTTGAATAATGTTTTAGGATGCGTTGGTACTTTTGGTTGAGGTCCCGGGGGCCTCGGGTGTGTTTCGAGTGAGTTTTGAGCGAGTACGGACACCCCGGAACTTAGAAAAATGGAGGGGGCAGCAGTTTTGGCGCGGACCGCGCTCATTTTTGCGCTGGGCGCGCTGGCCGCGTCAAAGTGGCCGTGGCCGCGGTCACTGAAGACCTGCAGGTCGTTGGTCCTACTTCGGAAGCTCAAATCTTTTGGTCTACAAGGAAGTTAGGGTTGATACAAAAACGAAAGTTGTAGATATTGGAATCTAGTTTTCAGAAACATATTATAATAGGCATTTGGACATTTGTAGAGAGAGTTATGGCCAAACTACTAAAGCCTGTCACTGCAGTCAAAACTGGGCGCGGCCGCGGTCATTTTCGCGTGGGACCCCGCTGGTTTTGCGCGGACCGCGGTCATTTTTGTGCGGTCAGCGGTGTCGGAATCCAAGGGGTATTCTATAAATCCGAGGTTTTGGATTTTATTTGATATTTTGACCTAGAGAGCTCGGATTTTGGCGATTTTTCGAAGGTTTTTCAAGAAATTCATCGGGGTAAGTAATTCTAACTCAGATTTGGCTAGATTACATTAATATATCATTGAATCCATCATTTAATTTGTGATTTGGGATGGAATTTTTGAAGAAAATTGGTGAAATCTTCCAAAATGTAAAATGACGATTTGAAGGACCCTACGATATCGGAATTGGATAATTTTGGTATGGTTAGACTCGTGGCAAGATAAGGAATCCGATGATGTTAATTTTTCTGATTTTCAAGAAGTGGTCCCGAGGCTCGGGTTTTGCCAAATTTTGGAATTTTGATGTTTTTCAATTATTTTCGATTGGGTTATGTTTCCTTAGCATATTGTGATGTATTCGCTCTAATTTTGGTTAGATTCGACGCACGTGGAGGCCTATTTGAGGAGCAAAGGCGTCGAGAGCTAGAGATTTCACCGGTTCGAGGTGAGTAATGATTGTAAATGATATCCAGAGGGTTTGAAACCCCGGACTTGCATACCATAGTGTTGTATTGAGGTGACTTGCACGCCGGATATGAGCGTGGGGTAGAGCACTGTTGGGGATTGTGACTTGGTCCGTCCTGGTTGTTGATTTTTCCGCTTAATTGACTGAAACTACTTGTTATCATCACAATATGGGCTAACTGCCATGTTTGGGCTTCGTGCCAATTATGTGAATCCTTCAGGGATTGTTTTACTGGTTTCTTACCATGTGTACAAATAAATTAAACTCGGTCCTAGTATTAAATAATGTTTTGCAAACTCAGCCACTTTTCTCAAAACTTGAGACTTAAATAATATTTCTAATGAAATTTGGGCTGAATAATTTATTTGCTATTGTGCCGAGAGGCTTATGTGATTTTGGACTGATTATGGGATCGGGCTGCGCGCCGCAACAGTATTACGTTTATGGGATCGGGTTGCGCGCCGCAGTGGTAGTATATTGAAATTGAGGCCGAGAGCCTGGTTAGATATATTGATGTTGAGGCCAAGAGCCTGGTTTATTATATTGATATTGATATGAGGCAAAGGGCCTGGATTTGATGCCACGAGATGGCTTGATATTGTGCTTGGGCTGTAGGAGCCCCTCCGGAGTCTGTACACACCCCTAGTGAGCGCCGTCGACGATAAAATATATGGATGGATCGGGCTACACGCCGCAGTGGGTACCGGAGTGTACTGTCATATGCATTGTATTGCACTCATGCATTTGTTCTTGTTTGTATTATTTGTCATAACATTCAGCACTCTCATTTCATTGGCTTTCATGCTACTACTTGTACTTCTTACCTGATACCCTGGTGAGAATTGTTAATGGAGTGCTGTGCCCGAGGGGCTAAGTTTTGTGCTGGCTTGCACTAATTGTTTTGCATTCATCTGCTTAACTGTTGGAAAAAAAGTTATTTTCAAAAGAAGTTTTAAACTGAGCCCAGATATTTATAAAGATTTCATGGTTTCACTGTTTTCGCAAGGGTTATACTATCTTATATAGCATGATGGTTTGCATTACATGATTTCTCACTGCTCAGTTGTTATTTACTTTTATTACTCACTAAGTTGGAGTACTCACTTTACTCTCTGCACGTCGCGTGCAGATGCAGGTATGGGTTTACCCGGTAGCGGGTTTGAGCAGGTTGAGGATTTGCTATCGTAGCTGAGCAAGGTGACCGCCAGCGTTCGCGGCACCAGATTTCTTCCTTTCGATTTCAGATTTTATTCTATGTATTATAGGCTTTGTAGTTGTATTACAGATCTTTCTAGATGCTCGTGACTTGTGACACCTCGGTCAGGCTGATTTGGGTTGGATTTCCGCATTTTTATCTATATTTCTGCTATTTGGTATTATTAAACCATATTGTACTATAATTGCGTTAAATAATTATTTTAAAAGGATGAATTGGGTTGACTGGCTGGCCTTGTCTCCACAAGAGGCGCCATCACGACCAGGTTTGGGATTTGGGTCGTGACATAAAGCAATTAAGTCACTTAGACATGCTTCCCTAAGCTAACAAGAGACTTAAATTACAAGTAGTAATAACAGGAGGAGAAGCCCAATTTTAATTACATAGTGAAAATTGGATTTCAACATTTAGCACAAGTACGCACTCGTCACCTCACGTACAAGGCATTTCAAACATCAACAATACCAAATCCTAAGGGGAAGTCCCTCACAGAAGGTTAGACAAGCCACTTACCTTGAACCTGCTCAAAATCAACTCGAAACCACACTCTTGCCACAAGTACTCGACTCCAAATGACCCAAATCTATTCAATTAAATTGCATAATGTAAATAATAGTTCATGTAACTAATTCAACTAATTAATTCTGAGCTAGTACACAAAATTAGGTGAAATTACCAAAATGCCCCTCGGGCCCACGTCTCTAAATCAGGTAAAATTTATATTTTTAGAATCCTGACACTCCCACGAGTTCATGCATACCAAAACTATCCAAATCCAATGTCAAATTCCCAATCAAAACTCCAAATCTAGGTCTAAGAACTTTCTTCCAATTTTCATCTACAATCCGAAATTAAATGACAAAACTAAGATTAGATTATAGAATACAACTTGAAAGGGATTACAAATCGTTACCCACTGATTTCCTCTTCAAGTTCCTCCCAAAATCGCCCTCTCCCGAGCTCTAAATCGATTTTTTAAAACTTTTTGAAACTAAACCCTCGAATTTCTCATTTTTCTGCCCAGCAAATCCGCTTCTGTGGAAAAACGACCGCATCTACGAAACTCATTAATTTCCCCCAAATCCGCACTTGCGGCCTACACACCACATCTGCGATCACACAGGTGCATGAATCCTTCCGCACCTGTGGCTCCTTCATTTTCCTCCTCTGGCTGCTTCTGTGGCTTAGTTTACGCATCTGTGGGAGTCGCATCTGCGGCCACTCAGCCGCACATGCGGTTATGACAGCAGCCAAAAGAACTTCAGCAGCAACTCTAAATTTTCAACTTTCGTTAACCACCCGAAATCATCCCGAGGCCCATGTGACCTCAACCAAAAGTAAAGACAAGTCGTATACCATTATCCAAACTTATACAAATCTCCACAACACCTCAAACAACATCAAAACAACCAATTAACATCAGATTCAATCCTAAGAACTTCAAAAACTCTCAAAATACGCTTTTGATAAAAAAGGCAATCAAACCACGTCCGAATGACCTACAATTTTGCACACACGTCACCTTCAATACTACGGAGCTAATCCAACTTATGGAATTCCATTCCAACCCTCGGATCAAAATCTCACTATCAAACCGGAAACTTCAACTTCAACTTTCGATATTTCAAGCCTAAATTACCTACAGGCCTCCAAAACACAATCTGAACTCGCTCCTAAACCCGAAATCACCCAACGGAGCTAACAGAACCATCAGAAATCCATTCCAAGTCCGTCTTCACACTGTTCTGACTACGATCAAAGTTCTAAAACTTAAGCTCTCATTTTGGGACTAAGTGTCCCAAAACTCTTCGAAACTCCAAATAATTCCTCTCGGCAGCTCATAATAGCAGAAAAAACACGGGGAATGCAGTTAATATGGGATCAGGGTGTTAAGTCTTAAAATGATAGGCCGGATTGTTACATCCTCCTAAACTTAAACATTCGTACGTCCTCGAACAAGCATAGAGACATACCTGAAGTAATGAAAAGATGAGGGTAACTACCGCGCGTATCCTTCTCGGTCTGCTAGGTCGCCTCCTCGACCGGCTGACCTCGCTAGTGAACCTTCACTGATGTAATTTTCTTTGACCTCAGCTTTCAGACCTGCCTGTCCAATATTGCCACTGGATCCTTAACGTAATATAAATCCTTCTCCAACCAGACAGAACTGAAATCCAACACGTGCGACGGATTATCGTGATACGTCCAGATCATCGAAACATGAAATACTGGATGAACCCCTGCCAAGCCGGGAGGTAAGGTAAGCTCATAATCAACCTCCCCAATGCACCTCAATATCTCAAAAGGGCCAATAAACTTCAGAATTAACTTCCCTTTCTTCCCAAATCTCATAATGCCCTTCATAGGCAAAACCCGAAGTAGAACCCGCTCTCCAACCATATAGGCAACATTACTAAACTTTCGGTCCGCATAACTCTTTTGTCTGGACTGGGCTATACGAAGTCTATCCTATATCACCTTAACCTTCTCCAAAGCGTCCTAAGGCAAAACTATGCCCAATAATCTAGCCTTACCTGGCTCAAACAAACCCACAGGAGATCTACACCGCCTACCATATAGAGCCTCATACGGTGCCATCTGAATGTTGGACTGATATCTGTTGTTGTAGGCAAACTCTGCCAATGGAAAGAACTGATCCTAAGATCCTCCAAACTTAATCATACACGCACAGAGCATATCTTAAGAATCTAAATAGTGCGCTCGGACTGTCTGTCCGTCTGAGGGTGAAATGGTGTACTCAACTCCACCCGAGTACCCAACTCATGCTGAATGGCCCTCCAGAACCGTGATGTGAACCTCTATCTGAAATGATGGAAATTGGAATATCATGCAGATGAACAATCTCTCGGATATAAATCTCCGACAGCCGCTCTGAAGAATAAGAAGTACACATAGGAATAAAATGGGCGGACTTGGTCTGCAAATCCACAATCACCCAAATGGAATAGAACTTCGTCAAAGTCCATGGGAGCCTAACTACGAAGTCCATGGTGATCCACTCCCACTTATACTCTAAAATCTCTACTTGCTAAAGCAGCCCACCCGGTCTCTAGTGCTCAAACTTCACCCGCTGACAATTGAGGCACCGAGCTACAATCCCAACTATATCTTTCTTCGTCCGCCTCCACCAATAGTGTTGCCTCATATCCTAGTACATCTTCACGACACCTGGATGAATGTAATACCGCAAACTATGGGCCTCCTCTAGAATCAACTCCCGAATCATATCAACATTAGGTACACAAATCCAACCCTACATCCTCAATACCCTATCATCACCAATAGTCACATCTCTGGCATCACCATGCAAAACATTGTCCTTAAGGATAAGCAAATATGGGTCATCAAACTGTCGCTCCTTGATACGATCAAACAAGGAAGACCGACAGACAACGCATCCTAGAACCCGACCAGGCTCTGAAAGATACAATCTCACAAACTGATTGGCTAAGTCCTAAACATCCATCTCCACATGCCTCTCTACTACTGGTAAATAAGCCAAACTCCCCAAACTCTCTTTCAGGCAGCTCAAAGCATCAACCACCATATTGTCCTTACCCGGATGATACAAAATAGTGATATCATAGTCCTTTAGCAGCTCTGGCCATCTCCTTTAACGCAAATTTAGATCCTTATGCTTGAATAGATGCTGTAAGCTCTGGTGATATACAAATCTCACAAGGCACACCATATAGATAATGATGCCAGATCAAGGCGTGAACAATAGCATCTAACTGAAGATCATGCACAGGATAATTCTTCTTATGTACCTTCAACTATCTGGACGCGCAGGCAATGACACTACCATCCTGCATCAATACCGCTCCAAGGTCAATCCTCAAGGCATCACAATAGACAGTATAAGACCCTAAACTTGTATGCAATATCAAAATTGGGGTAGTAGTCAAAGCTATCTTGAGCTTCTGAAAGCTCGCCTCACACTCTTCCATCCACTGGAACGGAGCACCCTTCTGGGTCAGTATGGTCATAGGTGGTGCGATAGATGAAAACCCCTCAACAAATCGACGGTAATAACCTGCCAAGCCAGGAAAACTATGGATCTCTATAGCTGAGGATGATCTGGGTCAACTCTGCACTGCTTCCACTTTCTTCGGATCAACCTTTATCCCCTCACTAGAAACCACGTGACCTAATAATGCCACAGAATCCAACCAAAACTCACATTTTGATAACTTAGCATATAACTTCTTCTCTCTCAGAGTCTGAAGCACTGCCCTCGGGTGCTGCTCATGATCCTCTCAACTTTGGGAATACACCAGAATATCATCAATAAAAATAATAATGAATGAGTCAAGATACAGCCAGATTGCACTTTGTATCAAATGCATAAAGGCTGCTAGGGCATTGGTCAGCCTAAATCATATAATAAGGAACTCATAATGACCATACCGGGTCCTGAAAGCTATCTTTGGGATATCTGGCTCCCGAATCGTCAACTGATGGTACCCTAAACACAAGTCAATCTTAGAAAACACTTGTGCACCCTGTAGCTGGCCAAACAAATCATCAATACGAGGCAAATGATAATGGTTCTTCACTATAACTTTGGTCAATCGGTGATAATCAATGCGCATACGCATATAACCATCATTCTTCTTCACAAACAAGATAGGAGCACCCCATGGTGATACATTAGACCTAATAAAACCCTTATCAAGAAATTCCTATAACTGATCCTTCAAATACTTCAACTCAGGAGTAGCCATATGATACTGAGGGATAGAAATGGGCAGAGTGCCTGGTAACAGATCAATGCCAAAATGAATATCTCTATCGGGCGCCATGCTCGGAAGGTCAGCTGGAAACACATCAGAAAAATCCCATACTACTGGGACTAAATCAACTGAAAGGGTATCAGTACTGACGTTTCTGACATAAGCTAGATATGTGTCACACCCCTTCTCAACCATTCGCTAAGCCTTAAGAAAAGAAATAACTCGATTGGGAGTGTTATCTAAAGCACCCCTCTACTCAACAAGTCATACACTTGGCATAGCCAGCGTCCCGGTTTTGGCGTGACAATCAAGAATAGCATAATGGGGCAAAAAATAGTCCATGCCCAAGATAATATCAAAATCAACCATGCTGAGCAACAATAAATCGGCTCTGGTCTCAAAACCACTAAGAGGTACCAAACACGACCAATAAATGCAATCAACAACAAGAGAATCTCCTACATGAGTAGAAATATAAATAGGGGAACGAAAAGAATCTCGAGATACACCCATATGCGGAGCAAAATAAGAAGACACATAAGAATAAGTGGAGCCTGGATCGAATAGAACCGATGCATCTCAATGACAAACCAGGACAATACTAGTGATGACAGAACCACAGGCAACAACCTCGGTACGATTAGGAAGGGCATAGTATCTGGCCTGGCCTCCCCCTCTAGGGCGACCCTCTACCTCCCCGACCTCCACCTCTAGCTGGCTGAGCAGGTGGGGTAGCAACTGGAGCTGTAACCATTGCCTGAGAACTTTGCAGGTTACGTTGTGGCTGAGAAGTTTATGGAGGTGCACCCACCCTAAGCCTGGGGAAATCCCTCACCATATGGTGTGTGTCACCACACTCAACAAGCTCTGGGATGACGTGGTGGCTGTGACTTGCTCCGGCCAGGTCTGTTGGACTGACCGCTGAAAGCACCCCACGTGGGAGGCGCACTAGATACTTTCCTAAGGTCTAGGGGGAGTTGAAATACCATTGGGTGCTGGAAGAGATGAATGAATGGGGTGACTTATAAAACCCCTACCATGATAACCTGCTGCTGGGGCACGGATACCAGAATAATGGCCCGACTTTCGAGACCTCTTGGCCTCCCTCTCCTCTCTATCCCTAGCATGCATACCCTCAATCCTCCTAGGTATACTCACCACCTGCTGATAATGAATATCGATCTCAAACTCATGATCCATGCTAGACCTGATGCTAGGAATAAGCCTCCCAATAAATAGGCGAACCCTCTCACGAACAGTAGAAACCAAGGCTGGTGGATGTCTAGCCAAGCTGGTGAAACGGACAACATGCTCTGAGACAGTCATAGTACCCTGGCCAAAATGCTCAAACTTTGTGCGTTATGCGTCCTTGAGGCTCTGAGGAAAATACTCTCTCAGGAACATATCTAAAAACTGAGTCCAAGTCAGGGAAGCTGCCTCATCCAGACTGTCTAACTAATAAGTACGCCACAACTCATAGGCGTCTCCTCAAAGTTGGAAAGTAGTGAAGGAAACCCCGCTCGATCCTGATATACCCTGGTATGGAGAATACGATAGCACTCATCTAGAAATCCCAAAGCATCATCTGATGCTAGACCACTGAATACATGAGGCTTGTACTTCTTGAACATCTCAAGCCTCCGCTGCTCATCCTCGGAAGATGCTTCCCTGTCCTTGGGCTGATCTAGGACTGCAGGCTGACCGAAATAATCTCTAGAACCAGATCCATATGCACTCATTGTTCAGGAGTACGGGCGGCGGGAGTTTGTGCTCCTCCCCCAGCCTAGGATGTAGCTGCAGCAAAGGGAAGTAACCCTACCTGAGCCAAAGTGGTGCACATGCTCATGAACTGTGCCAGAGTCTTCTGAAATGCTAGACTGGTAGTAGCAGTAGGCGTATCAGGTGCCTGGGCTCCGACTGGAACTACTGGTGGCTCCTCAGTGGCAGCTCGCACGGGTGCTCTAGCTACACCGCATGTGTGTCCTCGGCCTCTACCCCGACCCCAACCTCTGACAGCTGTAGTATGGGGCGCGGGTGCATAATCATCTCGGGTAACACGTGTACTCACCATCTCTGAGAGAATAGAAGAAAAATGTTTAGAATTGTAATATGAAAAGTCTCGTACGACAAGGAAATCAAATGAAGTGGAATTTTTTTAACAGTTACATAGCCTCTCGTAGATAAGTATAGAAGTCGCCGTACCAATTAGTGAGACTCTAATAAACCAGCTTGTGATACATGACTCCTATGTACCTAGAGCTCTGAAGCCAACTTGTCACAACCCTGATTCGCCCTCTATGAACCATCGTGATGTCACCTAGTCTCTACGACTAGGTAAGACTAACAAAGCGGAAAATAAACAATTTGTAGAAAGAAGTAATTTAAAAACCGAAATAACAAAGTAAAACAGTATTTAAGATGCCGCTCGGCATATACAATACAAACTCTTGAAACTAACAACATTTCCCAAGAACCCAGAATCTCATGAAACACAAGCTTTTGAAGGTCTACAAGTATCTAACTCCAGAATGCCTAATAAAGAAAAATACAGAAAGGGCTAATACTTAAAGAGTGAATAGAAAGGGACTCTTCGGTCTGCGGACGCGGTAAATATACCTCGGATCTGCACATGAAAAACATACGAAGAAAGGGCATAAGTACACCACAACGGTACTCAGTATGTGCCAAGCCTAACCTCGGTTGGTTAGTGACGAGGAAGGTCAGGGCCCTACTATAGTTAAATGAAAAACAAGGTATAACAGTATCGGGTAAGACAATAAAATAAAGTGAAACAATAAGAAATAACACAGGATGTAAGGTATAACACAGCTATAATAGTAACAAATAAATCATAGGGAGGAATACAACTTAACATAGCGATAACAATCGGGGGACCTTCTAGGATACCGTCCTGTAGCCCCAAGTATAATTAACCAGTGGATTTTTTGGGGTACAGTCCCGTAATCCATCATATATATCCGAAGGATCTCCCAGTATCCCGTCCGATAGTCCAACTAAAAGTGTGCGGGGATCTACCAGAAATCCCAATCCGTAGTCCCAAATATAAATACCCAGTACTGGGAAAATCTACCAAGTGTAGTCCTATAGTTCCATATACCTGTGCAGGGGGATCTACTGGAATCCCTCATCCGTAGTCCCAAATAAACAGGTAAGGGGGATCTACTGGAATCCGACATCTGTAGTCCCAAATGTGAATACACAGCAACAACATGAAGAATATTCAGCAAATGTCAAATTTCATATCAAGGCAAACAGGTAGTTCTAGCCTAGCATGCTGCACAAAATTCAGGTAAAGCAGTTTGAGATAAAACAACATCTAAGTCACTTAGACATGCTTCCCTAAGCTAACAACAAGCTTAAATTGCAAGTAGTAATAACAGGAGGAGAAGCACAATTTTAATTACTTAGTGAAAACTGGATTTCAACAATTAGGACAAGTGCACACTCATCACCTCATGTACAAGGCAATTCAAACATCAACAATACCAAATCCTAAGGGGAAGTCCCCGACACAAGGTTAGACAAGCCACTTACCTTAAACTGGCTCAAAATCAACTCGAAACCACGCTCTTGCCACGAGTACTCGACTCCAAATGCCCCAAATCTATTCAATTAAATTTCTTAATGTAAATAACACTTCAAGCAACTAATTCAACTAATTAATTCTAAGTTAGTACACGAAATTAGGTAAAAAAAATCAAAATGCCCCTCGAGCCCACGTCTCAGAATCGGGTAATTGTTTCATTTTCAGAATCCTCATACTCCCACGAGTTCATGCATACCAAAATTATCCAAATCTAATGTCAAATTCCCAATCAAAACTCAAAATCTTGGTCTAAGAACTTTCTTCCAAATTTTCCCCAATTTTCATCTCCAATCCAAATTAAATGACAAAACTAAGATTAGATTATAAGAATACTACTAGAGAGGAATTAGGAATCGTTACCCACTAATTTCCTCTTCAAATTCCTGCCAAAATTTCCCTCTCCGAGCTCCTAATCAATTTTTTTAACTTTTTGAAACTAAACCCTCGAATTTCTGATTTTTCTGCCCAGCAAATTCGCTTCTGCGGTCAAGGGACCGCACCTACGGTCCCGCTTCTGCGAAAAAATGACCGCACCTGTGAAACTCATTAATTTCCCCCAAATCTGCACTTGCGACCTACACACCACATCTACGGTCATGCAGTTGTGTGAACCCTATCGCACCTGCGGCTCCTTCATTTTCTTCCTTTGGCCGCTTCTGCAGCTTAGTTTATGCATCTACGGCCTCTCAACCACAGATGCAGTTATAACAGCAGCCGAAAGAACTTCAGCTGCAACTCCAAATTTCCAACTTCCCGTTAACTACCCGAGGCCCTCGGGACCTCAACCAAAAGCACAGACAAGTCATATACCACTATCCAAACTTAACAAATCTCCATAACACCTCAAACAACATCGAAACAACCAATTTGCATCGAATTCAAGGCTAAGAACTTCAAAAACTCTCAAAATATGCTTTCGATCAAAAAGTCTATCAAACCTCGTCTGAATGACCTAAAATTTTGCACACACGTCACCTTCTACACTAATGAGCTACTTCAACTTTTTGAATTCCATTCTGAGCCTCGGATCAAAATATCGCTATCAAATCAGGAACATTAAAAATTCAACTTTTGTCATTTCAAGCCTAAATTAGCTACGAACCTCCAAAATAAAATCTGAACACGCTCTTAAACCCAAAATCACCTAACAGAGCTAACAGAATCATTAGAATTCCATTCCGAGGCCATGTTTACACTGCTCTGACTACAGACAATTTTCTAAAACTTAAGCTCTAATTTAGTGACTAAGTATCCCAAAACTCTCCAAAACTCCAATTAATTCCTCCCGGCAACTCACAATAGTAGAAACAAATACGTGGAATGGAGTTATTAGGGAATCAGGGAATTAATTCTTAAAACGACCGGTCGGGTCATCATAAGGTCAGCGGTCGCGTGGTTGGTGAACCTCCTGCGAAGGATTTTACTGGCTATCCAGTAAGAGGTCTAATATGTGAATGTTGCTAGAGATTCAGAGTGTTCGTGAAATGCTAAAGGAAGGATTTTGAGGAATCTGGCTATTTAATTGTGCAAGGTCATGTCAATAAGAGATAAAGAATCTTGGTGGTTCCAAAGTTGTGTCATATTGGCTTCAAGCTAAGTGGGAGAGTCCTACCGCCTATGGTTAGATTGCATGGTCGCCTATTTGTGAAATTTCTAGTTATCGGCATATTGATGGGTTACTGTGAATAAGGAAAGAGAACATCAGTGGTAACTTGAGAAAAGGAATTGAAGAATGTATTCCATAATTGGCATTATTGATTCATGTTCAAGCTTTAGGAAGACTTAGAAATTATGCTTCACGTAGAAGTAAGTTGCAAGGAAGGTGATTCGGTTAAGTGCTTCTTTGAGAGGGTGTTCATGTGCTAGCGGAGCCTTGCAGTTGATTATATTCGGGACCAAGTGAGAGTGGGTGACTCTCAATAATAGTCCTAGTGGGTTCAAAGTTTAAGGTGTGGTGCCTAAGGGTTTCGAGTCCATAGTATGGTTGAGTATCGAGCTTTTGCAGTAGATTATGATAAGAAGCTTGGAATGTTCTGTGTTATCTTTGGTCTACGGTATAAATTGAGAGGAATGGGAGAAAATGACTTCGAATTTTTAGAGGAATTCTCAAAATATGTGTACTAGTTGAGGATGCGAATATGCGCATAACGAGAGTATGAGATGGTTCATGGGAATTGAGACAGTGTGGTCTCGTCAAATAAAGTCACTCAGGATGAGTGTGGATTTGGTTTGTTATGTTTTCAATGGGGCTACTATTATTCCTAAGTCAAGCCTAGAGTAAATTGGAAAAAGTAAAATTAGCCAGCAATGGTTGAATTGGTACAATGGTGGCAACGGTTGATTCCTTTAGCGTATTAAGTTATATACAAGATTACAGTAATGTGTGTGAGGTTTCTGCCGTAATTGATTTTATTTGGAGGCTTTCGAGTATTATGGCCTATTATGTGTAGATGGATCCCGGATGAGTGATGGTGGTTTAGACCACTATTTGAGGTTAGTATTTTCTGCGGTTATGACAATTTAGTCACAAGTTGTAATGGTTCTCTTGAAATGAGTTGAGTAAAAAGACTTCCATATGATGAAGTGTTTACCCTATTAGTGGTTCAGGAGTTATGATGAAATTCTTGTACTCTTGCACAATGTCATGAATAAATACTGTGAGTAGCGTGGGATTTGGACGTTGAGAATCAAGGTTGCAATTCGGTGTTGACAAGGAGGTCATAGGCTCAGACGAGCAGGAAAAGAATTTAGACGTTTAGAGTAAGTTGGTATTATCTGCAGCGTCACCTGAGATCATTGTCATGAGTAAGAGGGTTTGTATATTGACTTGTGGATCCTTGATTCTCTTTACAGCATTTTTATGGCCGGTGGTATGGATGTGCAGACTTGTTACCTGGTGCAAAAGTCCACGAGAGCATATCCCACTAAAAGATTGTATAAGTGTGACATGTAGTCACTTAATTGATTGAGGATTTAAACCAAGTATGGTGATTGTGGTACTATCGCTAATTGAGAATTTATGCATGAAAGGTGCTCGATTTATTTGGTTCTGGAATGTGGAAGGTTGTTCTAGATTGGACGGATGTTCTTGTGTGTTCTGGGAAAAATGGGTTATTATGGACCTAGGAAAGATTATTGGCCTAGTTTGGTACGATCAGAATTGGCTTGAGGTATGTGAATGGATTTAAATATAGATAAGGGCTATATATCACACCGAATGTGTTCATTTCAGCATAGTGCTCCTTATGGAGGAGTATTCGCACGTTGGATGTTATTTCGTCATCAGATATTTTATGTAATGTTATATTGTGTCGTGTGAGTTGCGAAATAGCTTGATAAAATTCTTGTGTGTTGAAGTTTCGTGTATCGATGGTGTTATGTGAGCAGGATGGCTCTTGAGATTCAGATCATATATCGCACTTCAGTTTTAATTGAGTTTTGTAGCTTATGGTGCTATCTGTCTCCCCAGGGATGGTATTATGCACTTAACGTGCTTGGGGTCGAGATTCGATATTTTGTAGTAATGAGTAATTTTTCTCGGTGTGTATCTTCTTATGTTAATTTTATATGTGGATTGGGTGGCACACCGTCACGAGTATGTTGTTTGGATCGGGTTGCATGTCGCGATAGTGTGATGTTGAGTACAGCTCTCTATATCTATTTTTGTGTATTTTGTTTCCCTTTTTTGAGGAAAGTTTATATTAGTTGCGTGAGTTGATTAGTCTCTTACAGAGTTTGTTTTCCTTATGTATCACGTTCGAGCTTGTGGCCTATTGGCACATTGTGGCATCATATGAGACTTTTGATCATGACCGGGGTGGCTTGTTGCCTGAGCAGTTTGTAGTAGGTGAGATGATATTATTGGATCTAGGATAAGTGCATTCAAATTATATGAAGTACATTAAACAACAAAGATCATTATTTGGTTTAGAATGAGGTAATGGTTCTTGTCAGAAGTATAGACTCAATGATTTGTTGACTCAATAGTTGGTTATGAATATCTATATATATCTTCCGTCGTGGTAGTATTGCAAGAGTTGGAATAAGACTTATATATATGATGAGGTGCATTGTGAGCATCAAATTCGGGGAATATCGGTTATTATGATTAGAGAATGTTATTATAGTAGTGTTAATGATGTTGTGCATGGTGGGAATTCGGTAAAGGCATGCGTCATGTTCTGGTATCTCGTGTAGTGATTGATACGGTCTTCATTTATTAGAAGCAGACCTGGCAGAGAATTCCGGATGATTGGAATTAGGCTTTAAGCTTATTTTTTTGAATAAAAGGGAATATCTTCAGAATTGATCGAGCTAATATGCTCAACTTGGTTGTGGTATCACGAGTAGGTGCACGAGGTGTTATACAGTAATTTCGGACAACTCTAGTGTAGGTCTCAGCACGTTCGAGAACGAGCGCGTGTTTAAGTGGGAGAGAATGTAACGACCTGATTGGTCGTTTTGAGCTCTAGCACATCGTTCAGCAGTTTCAGGCTGTGAGAAATTTCATATCAGGTATTATGACATGTACGCATGGTTTGAATTGAATTCCATAAAGTTCAGAGTTTATTTGAAAAGAAAATTCTCATTTCGGAAGTTTTAAATTGAAATAATTGAGTAAGATTGGATTTTTAAGTAAACGACCTCAGAATTAGGATTCGAAGATTCCAGCAGGTTCATATGATGATTTCGAATTTGGTTGTATGTATGGATTGGGTTTTGGAAGATCCAGGGACGTTTCGGCACCTATTGTGGAAGTTAGCATTTTTGAAAGAATTTCATAAGTTTGGGTTGAAGTACATTTTAGTGTTATCAATGTTTCTTTGGGATTCAGAGTCAGGGAATATCTCTGTATGGTAATTCCGGTGTTGGGAGCCTGATCGAAAGTGAATTTGGAGGTCCGTGGGTCATTTTGGAGTAATTTGGCTACAGATAGAAATTTGAAGGTTTTTGAGGTGTTTGACCGGAAGTAGACTTTTTGATATCGGGGTCAGAATCTGATTCCGGAAGTTGGAGTAGGTCAGTAATGTCGAATGTGACATGTGTGCAAACTTTGAGATCAATCATACGTGATTTGATAGGTTGTAACATCAAATGTAAAAGTTTGAAGTTCTAAAGTTTATTAAACTTGAATTGGGGTTGATTCATGATTTCGATGTTGTTTGATGTGATTTGAGGCCTCGAGTAGGTCCGTGTTATGTTATAGGACTAGTTTGTTTGATTGGACGGGGCCTTAGGTGTATTTCGAGGTGGTATCGTATCATTTTGGGCTGTTTTGCAATAGCTGATGCTGTTGTCTGGTGTTATTATTCGCGTTCATGACGATCCTCTCGCGTTCACGAAGAAGGATTTGGCTTCAGGGACTCTGTTATTCGCGTTCGCGAAGAGACACCCGCGTTCGCGAAGTAGGAAATCTCTATTGCAAAGGTCTGAATTTCGAGGCTCATATCTCACAATCTATAAGGAATTTGGAGATGATCCAAAAATGGAAGTTGTAGATCATTGTGTCTGGATTTCAGAAATTAAACCATTTAGCATTTGGATTTGTGTACAAAGAGTTATGTCGAGTACTCTACAGGCTTTCTGGGAAGATGAAGAAGACATTTGTGTTGGGGGGTTTGTGGGTCGGATTTAGCTCCGATTAGCTTTTGTTCATAAATCTTCATAAGTCTGAATATTCTTCTACCAAATCGTATGTATTTTGTGGGTCTTCTACTTCTTTTTCGTATTTAAGTATTTTTTCCCAAATATCTATTTTTATGTCAGTAGGTCTTAATTCTTTGATAACATATAGGACTAATATTTTATATTTTTCTAGCATTCTTTTTGTCATGTAAGTAGTTATTCTGTATTTTTCTATCATTCTTTAAAAGTGGGTCAGATTATATTTTTGTTTAGTCTTTAGTGGATTTATTGTATTTATGACTATTTTTATATTGTAAATATTTTATTATAATATTCTGTTTGTAACGGTTTTATTTTTAATATTTTCGTTATGTCTTGTTGCATATTTATCAGAAGGTCTATATCCTTTGTTATTAAGTAAGTATTAATTGTTAATTTTAGTTGTTGTTCTAAAGCTTCCATTTTTGCCGTAATTTCTATTCAGTATGGTAAATATTCTTGATTTATCATGCTTAATTATAATATTCTCTTATTATAGATTCTAATTTTGATATTTCTATTTTATAATTTGTTATATATTCTACATATTCTATTTCTCCTGTTTCTATATATCCGTTTACATTAATTTTTAGGAGTTGGTAGAATGTTATTAATTCGTTTATATTTTATTTTTCTAGTTTATCCTTATTATGTAGTTCTTTTAATTGTTTTATATTATCTCTTATATGTTCTAAAAAGATTAAATTTTTAGATTCTTGATATAATTGCATATTTTGATGTAATCTATGTTCTTGTAATTCTATTATTTTTCGGGTTTCTGTTAGGTTCATCTAGTCTGAATATATATCCTCTGTGAGTATATCAAATTCAGATAAGCTTATTATTTCTTCTTCTAAGTCAGATAATTCTGCTAAGTCATACCATTGTTGGGTCATTAATTCTAGTATTTCGTTCATAAGTAATTTGTCAAAAATTATATTTTTGATATCATTGTTAAGTGATCTAAGTACATACAGAATAGTTATTTTATATTCATCAGTATTATCTAAAATGTAAGTGTGATTCATTTTTAATTGATGTTTGGCTAAAATTATTCCTTTAATCTCTTTGTTTATCATATTTATCGCCATTTTATAACAGGTTACTAAGAATAATTCTTTTAGTCACTACCATGATTTTTTGCTTCAATCATTTTACCCTAACAGCGCCTCAACTTTGGTTACTTCCCTATCACGGCCTCCTGCCTTACTGGTTTCACCCTTAGGATGGCATAGTCTGGGCTTAAACTACTCTCAGCATAATTATTCATGGCAAACTTACTAAAATTATTCTAAATAACAGTTATAACATGATAACAATTATGATAATCTAGAGATTTCAGGAATATATGTATTTAGCTATACATATTTATAAGAAAACTTACTTGATGCTGTATATCGGGGATTTCTTCTTTCATAGGTTTGGATTGCTCCATAGATAAAAGATGTTAATTTATTTCACTGAATAGATTTTTACAAGAGAGGTTACAAGAGAGTTTTTTCAGAAGGATCTGAAAGGGGTAAGGTAAGGTGTGTCCCTCTAAGCCTTAAGGGCTGTTTATTTATAACGAAAACTAATCCAAACATCGTCCTCCTAACTTTACACTTGGACGGTCTAAAATTAAAGTAAAAGACGCGTTCCCAACAGTTTTTCCACTGACAGTGGTAGTGATAAAGTGGGACTCACAACAACGACTAAAAGACTAAAAGATGGAAAATAATTTACATAAAGTCAAAAGTTGCTTTAATAATTACATAGCTTTTTTCTTTATGTCATTTTCTGCTTTTTCTTGGGTCCTGCCGGTCCTGCTAGCTGTCCTTTTGTTTTTGTCTTGTAGCTTCTGTTGTAAGATTCCTTTGTCTCTTTCTTGATATTTTGTTGCGTATCTTTTTAGTTTTCATCTTCTTCTTCAAATTTGATTTCTGGAACTATGTTTTTCTCTCCTTGACATTTCGAACATATATGCTCTGAGTAGATTGGACTAATTTGTTTGCAGTATCTTGTCATTAAGTTTTGAGAAATAAATTCTCCTCTAATAGTTCTTGTAATGGGTGCTTCTTCTGGTTGGATTAATGTTTTAATCCATCTCCGTATCTCTTCCATGTCGTTTTCTCTTAGGTTTTTTGAATGGGTGTAGATCATCGTGTGTTCTCGGGATTGGTATCCCCAAATAGGTTTTTCTTCTACATAATTGTTGACTAGTTCACTTAGAATGGTTGATAGTCCTATAATTCTTTTGTTTGAGTAGAATGCTGGTATATCAGGTTTGGGTATTTCTGGTTGTATTTGTACATTTTCTGGGATAATCATTTCCCTAGTTAGTCCTAATTTAATAACTTGGATTATTGGTTTTATCTCGTTATAGAGTATCTCTGCTGGTGCTACATAAAATTTTATATAAAATAGGTCTCCTTTGGTGATTCTCTTGTAGGTAGTAAAGGCACTATATAGCTCTGGTATTGTAGCTATTTCCTGTCTTGTTTGTGTGTACACTGTACTTAATAGTCCGTAATTGTAATATGTTTTAACTAAATTTGCATTCGTCCCTGGTTGGGCAATCAGTCGGTTGTATCCTTGTAATGGTTGTGTTATATAGTCTGTTTTTGGGTTTTGGGTTATTTTTTATCTTGGATTTAGGTTTAAAAAGGTCTGAATCTTGTGGATATATTATATATAGTTGTTGGTAATGTAATCGTAGGTTTGTTTTTCCTGGTTTAGGCTTTCTCTGTAGCTAGTTGTTTGTGGTGATGGTGTTAAAGGATTTTGGATTTTTGGGGTATATGGCTTGTTGAACATGGCGTTCATATTTGTGTTGGTATATTTTCCTTTTCCTGTTGCTGATGTTGATGTACCTGCAGCTGTATGTAAAATAGTGTTAGTTTGTAGGTTTTGGGTTTTTAGGTGTTTCCCAAC
>MU680579.1:84199-105340 GCA_026770625.1 Nicotiana glauca | reverse complement strand
GTTCTGGTAATTTTGTAAAGTATATTTTTCTGATTTCTTTTCCTTCTTCAACACTATATGTTCCTTTATAGTAATATTTTTTAAATGCACACGTATATTCGTCTATGTAACACATGTTACATATAGCTAGTTTGTTCATTAAGTTTCTACTTACTGTTTTTTCTTTTTGTTGCTCTTCTATTTCTGTTGTCATACTACTAAATTCATTTCTTATAGCTAATTCATATTTTACTAATATGTCTATAGTTGTTGTAGCTGATTCACCATCGAATTTTTTATTACTTCTTAATGCTTTTATACTTTCATCATTTAGATTTTGTATCCATAATTTTACTGTTCCTATTATTGTCCTTTCTATATATCCTGGTGCTTCTGGAATTGATATTTTATTATCTATTAATTGTTTTGATATATATCCTACCCATAGTTGTATTATTTTATTAACGTCTTCTACGCAATCTAAGTCCAAAAAGTTATATTGTTCATTTATTATTTTTGGTGTCCATTTTCTGTTTAATCTTTTATCCCATAATACTTTACTTCTGTCACTTCGTTCATAATTATCATTGTAATATGTTGGCATTGTTTGTTTGTATTTTCTTTCTTTTGATGTACTTGGTTTTTCGCTTATATCTCCGGCATATATTTCTGGATTTATTACGTTATTTGTTTTAGTTATAAGTTCTGTATATGTTTCACTTATTTCTGAATCTTCTGAACTTTCTGTATTCTGTTCATTTTCATTATTAGTTTCATTTATTTCTTCAAGTTTTACTTCTATGTCCTCTTTTAATTTTTCCCTAAATTTTTCTATTTCTTCCTTCAATCTTTCTTCTTGCTCTAATTCTTTTTTCTTTTCTCTTTCTCTCTGTTTGTTTTCATACAGTTCTTTTAATATTGCTAATTCTTTTTCTAATTCCATTATCCTGGTGTTTATCTCAAAATCTATAAGGAATTAGGAGATTACCAAAACATGAAAGTTAAAGATCTTGGTGTCTTTTTCAAAAAGGTAAACCATTTGCCATTTGGAGTTTCGTATAAAAAGTTATGGCTATTATACTAGAGGCTATCTGAAAAGAGTTTGGAAAATGGTTTTGCGGGATTATCTTCTTCGTGAATACAATGGGGATACCGCGAACGTGAAGAAGAGTCATTTGGGTAGTGTATAAGTGTAAAGAAATAGGTTTGGCTCGTTTCATCTCATTTCCTTCATGGGAGCCGAACTAGGAGTGATTTTGGAGCCCTATTTTCATAATCCATGTCAATGTAAGTGACTCCCACCTATTACAAGTTAGTTACTTGGATTATATCAAGATTTTAATATGAAAAATCATGTAAATTAGTAGAAATTTTGGAATTTTGAAGAAAACCTAGGAAATTTGTATTCTTGGATTTTGACCAGGATTTTGGATATGAAATTGAGAGCCAATTATATATTTGAGTTCGTGAGGTTGGGAGTAAACTTTATCTTTGAAAAACTTCCGAATCTAGGCACGGGGGCCCGAGGGTGATTTTGTCAACTTTTCGAGCAAAGTTGGGAATTTATGTAAATTGAATTTTTATGAGGATTAGGGTGTATTTTCATTGGTTTGCCCATTATTTGGCTAGTCTTGGAGCGTTGGGGCATCGGTTTGAGTCGTCGGAAGGGGCTTGGAAGCCGGTTATTGGACTTCAGAGCGAGGTGTGTCTCCTTTATAACCTTGTAAGAGGAAATTGTCCCTATAGGTAAATTAATTGGATATGTACTTCTATTTTTGGGGGCTATGTACGCACGAGGTGACGAGAGTCTGTGCGTAACTACTATTATCCTTAATTCCGGGTTAGTCTAGGACCCAAAAACATGTTTTACTTGTAATATTTGCAATCTTGTTATCAACTTCAAATGCTTAAAACATATTGAACGTGTAACTGAATTTCTAAAAACTACACATCGTTTCTTGACTCTTAAAAGAGAAGCTTGATTTTCCCGAATAATCGCTCCTTGATGATTCTTGATTTGACTATTTTAATGTGTTTATTTATTATGGAACGGGGCGAACGCCTCGGTAGGTTAAATATATGCATCTATGGTTCGTGCCATTCGACCCTCTAGCAGTACACAATTTAAATATTGATGGATCGGGCCGTACGACCTTGGCATGATTTGCGTATGCTTGTATTGCTTGCCTTGAAATTCATTGATCAATATATTGTTTCCCCTGGCTTGAGAATGAATGTATAATTGATGAAAATGAATTTGAAAATATACTTACGAATAAAAGAATTATTTATTTGCTTCATTCTATTCAGTTACAACCATGTTTATAAAAGTCCTTGAATACTATATTATTGGTATACTACTATTGGACCATTAAGAAGTATCGAAGTCGACCTCTCATCTCTACTTCTTCGAGATTAGATGAAATACTTACTGAGTACACGTTGTTTTTGTACTCATGCTACACTTGATGTGCATTTTTGTTGCACATGCACATGTACTTCTAGCGGCCTAATCGGCATAACGGCATGGTTGATACAGAGACTTAGGTGAGCTGCACTTCTCAAGACGGCCCACAGAGTCTCTTTTAGAGAATGTATTGTATTTTCTCTACTGTCCAATTTGTATTCCGGATGGTTATTGTGCTATATTATTTCCCAAAAATTGCTCATACACTTGTGACACCGAGTTCTGGGATGTCTATAGGATTATTCTGTATTTAAAAATTGTTAAAGGTATCATTATTTATTAAATAAAATTTATTATTTATTTGTTTAAACTTATAAAAGAAATGATTTCAGAAATATCTAAACAGGGAAATTACTAGTTATTTGGTATTGGCTTGCCTGACAATTGTGTCCGCCGCCAACACGACCGTTAGTAGATTTAAGGTCGTGACAACCACACATGCCTATTCTGCTATTTTCTATCCCTTTGACTTCAAGCTTTTCATTATTTCCCACATATACATGTTTTGATCCAAGTGAAACTTGACGAAACTCTATGAACGCTTCTCTATCACAGCTCACATGGTCGATGGCCCCTGAGTCAACAATCCACATAGGATAAGATTCATTTAGTAAACAATGCTAGACACATATATAGCACTAAGAGATGCATTTTGAAATGCTACCTTTTTCGTCTTAGTGCACTCACGAGCAAAATGCCCTATGAAATGACCCGAATGGTCGTTTTGAGTTCCAGCACAACGTTCAGCAGTCGGAGGCCATGAACATCTTCATTTCAGGCATTATGACTTATTCGCATGGTCGGAATTTAAATTCAGGGAGATCGGATTTAAATTTAAAAGAAAATTCTCATTTGAGAAGCTTAAAGTTGAAAGAATGAACTAGGATTGGAATTTTGAGTAAACGACCTCGGAATCAGGATCTGAAGGTCCCAGCAGGTTCGTATGATGATTTTGGGCTTGGGCGTATGCCCGGTGCGGGTTTTGGATAACCCGGGAGCGTTTTGGCGCCTATTGTGGAAGTCAGTATTTTAGAAGGAATTTCATAAGTTTGGTTTGAAGTGCATTTCGGTGTTATGAATGTCCGTTTGGAATTCCGAGATTGGGCTCCGGAACAAAGACACGAGCCCGATACCATCAAGAAATTGCATCAATTCACTTCTAAAAACCTTTATATTTTACAGCAAATAATTTTCTTTAAAACATTCTTTTCTCGGGCTTGGGACCACGGAATTCGATTTCAGGCATACGCCCAAGTCTCAAATTTTACAACGGACCCTACAAGGCTGTCAGATCATGCGTCCTAGTCCGTTTACCAAGAATGTTGACCAACGTCAACTTTAATCAATTTTAAAGGTCAATTTCCTTATTTTACTTAGATTTCACATAAAAGCATTCCGAAAATGCACCCGAACTGCGCACGCAAATTGATGCATGACAAAAAGAGGTTTTTAAGGCCTCGAAACACAATATTTACTTTCAAAACGAGTGATGACCTTTTGGGTCATAACAATATATATATATATATATATATATATATATATATATATATATATATATATATATATATAAAGGTTTTAAATTTTATATAGATAATTTTTAATTTTATAGATAAAGGTTTTAAATTTGAATTAAAATAAAATAAAAAGAAATTTATCTTTTGTTATCATGTTCTCATGCTTAATTCAGTTAATGATCATATGCAATATGTTAGGAACTTTTGTTATTTTTTCTAATTATTTAAATACTACGTTGCATCTGGCAACATTACTTCATATAACTATAAAACTCTTTCACATCAAAAACCCTATAATTATAGTTGTTTAAAACACTATAGGTAGATTTAAATAAAGCGAATTCCTATTAAAATAAATATAATATATATGGTACACGTCTACGTTTATTCAAATAACAAAAAAGAGTTTAAAAATCAAATAAAAATTTACTTACATATATAATGAAGTAAACCTACATGCTAGAGAAAGAAACATTACAAAAATGTGTTAATTTTTTTTTTTAAAGTTATTTTTTATTTTTGAAGAATATTTGTTTGAAGAGTCAATTTTTATAAATGGAAATCAAACAAATAACGAAATAATTGTTATACAATTGTTATCATTAATTTTAATTTAGCACCTTCTAGGAATTGTCACGACCCAATTCCATTATAGGTCGTGCTAGCGCCCAACACCGTTGTCAGGCAAGTGAACCCAAAAATATTAGATTTCTCATTACAGGTCGTGCTAGCGCCCATCACACTGCTGAACGGCCTAGGAAAGGAGTAACTCACCGTCGAAATCTCAGCCTACTATCAAGAATGCGCACCAAACTGGTAGCCAGATGTACCTGCCTCAGATCTTGTACAATTAAGTATAGAAGTGTAGTGTGAGTACATAAACAATATGCACCCAGTAAGTATCCAGTCTAATCTCAAAGATGCAGTGACGAGAGGTCGACTTGACACTTACTAGGGTCAAATGATATAAGAAAGTATAATGCTAAGCATGGATGTCACAAATAAATAACAATTTATAGTAAGAAGTGATAGGTTCTTTCTTAGATAATATCATAGATAACCATTTACATTTTGGGGCATTTAACACAGTTCAAATCACAGAAAATAACGAGCAAGAAGCAGGCGCAAATAGTGTCAAGGTCGTGCATTGCCAGAGGGTCGAACGGCGCGAACCATGTATGCATCTATTAATCCGATCATGAATCATATGTGCGGTGCAGTAAAATATAATTAAACACAACAAACAATCAGACAGAAATATATCAGGGAAGCAATTACTCCGAGAAACGTCAACTTCTCTTTAAAGGGTCAAGAAAATGATGTTCCTCTTTATAAATTCATTTATCACATTCAACATGATTTAAGCAATCTAAATTGACCATAACGTTACAAGAATAACACATAAAGCATTCTTTTGGTTCAAGACTACCCGGACTTAAGCATAATAGTGGCTACGCACGGACTATCATCACCTAGTGCGTACGTAGTCCCTGCATTTAGTGGCAAATAATTCAATTATTTTACCTAAGGGGACATTTCCTCGTACAATGTTAGAAAGGAGACTCATCTCGCTCCAAAACATACTTCCAATATAAAGAACGTGCTTAAACCCTCAAGTTGGAGCCAAACGATCCAAAACTAATTAAACGAGGTAGGAACTAGTCAATACAAGCTAAAGAGTTTGCATTCTAACTATTACAGTAATTTTCTAACCCTAAACACAAGTTTCCTAAATTCCCTCCCCGGGCCCACGTGCCCGAATTCCAAATTTTTTTGAAGAAAGTTGTTCTCTATAACCTAAGGATCAAGAATATATGATTTCTACATTATTCTGTAACAAAATTTATGGTTAAATCTTGTTTTATCAAAACCCTAGGTTTTACTCTAATTCCATTATTTTTCACTAATCTTTGTGTGTTAATCTACCCTAAAACTCAAGTATTAAACCATAACAAGTATAAATAACTTACATCAAGATGTGAGGAAGAAATTCCCTCTTTTGAAGCTCCCAAATCACCCAAACAATGGAGGAAATATGTCAAAAATGACACATTCCCGTATTAAATGAAGGCACTGCCTTCGGCAATTTCCGCACATGCGGTTAGGGACAATACCTGCGGTGCTAACCTGGGCTGGCTGGGACCGCTTCTGTGGTCTGAGGTCCGCTTCTGTAGAAAAGGAGCCGCATCTGCTATTCCTGGGCTCCTTCCCCTTGGCCGCACCTGCGAGGGATCGACCGTTCCTACGGCTGACCAACCGCAGCTGCGGTTATGACAGATAACTGGAGCTTCAGTTCCTTTCCAAATTTTCCTACTTCATTCGAGTCTTGTCCGATTGACGCTCGAGGCCTCGGGCCCCGCCAAAACATACCAAAAAGTTTGAAATCATAAAACAGACTTGATCGAACCGTCAGAATGCTCGATACAACGCTAAATCTAAGAATTACCCCCAAAAACCAATTGAATCAAACGTATGAACTTCAAGTTCTTCAATTTACTTCCAATGCGACACTACTCGGATTGACACCAAATTTTACGTGCAAGTCTTAAATGGACATACGAAACTATTGTCGGTCTCAAAACTCCGTTCAGACCTTGATAACACAAAAACCCACTCCAAACCAAATATTTAAGAACTTCAAAATCCTTAAGGAATCAACTTTCACTATTAGGCACCAAAATGCTCCCGAGTTATCCAAAACTCGAGCCAGACATACGCCCAAGTCCGAAATTATCATATGAAGTAAAACTTGGTCTTTTAAGCCAACCTTAAGGAACCAAGTGTTCTGATTTCAACCCAAACTTCCAAATCCCGAACCAACCATTCCCGCAAGTCATAAATTAGTAAAAGTAAGTATGGGAAGTCTTATATAGGGGAACGGGGTTCTAAAAAGCAAAACGACCAGTCAAGTCATTACATTCTCCACCTCTTCAACAGACGTTTGTCCTCGAACGGGTTTAGATTCATACCTGAAGTGCTGAATAAGTGTGAATTTATGCTCTGCATGTCCTCCTCGGACTCCCAGGTCACCTCCTCGACTGGTTGGCCCCTTCATTGTTCCTTTACTACAAAAATCCTCTTGGATCTCAACTGGTGCTCCTGTCTATCAACAATGGCAACTGGCTACTCCTTGTAGCCCAAGCTCTCGTCTAGTTTAATAGTGCTAAAGTCTAACACATGGGACAGGTTGGTGTGATACCTCTAAAGCATAGACACGTAAAAAACTGGATGAACTCCCGATAAGCTGGGAGGTAAAGCAAGCTCGTAAGCAACCTCTCCAACTAGCCTTAACACCTCAAATGGGCTAATAAACCTTAGGCTCAACTTGACCTTCTTCCCAAATCTCATAACACCCTTGATTGGTGAGAATTTCCAGAGAACATTCTCGCTGATCATGAATGATACTTCACGCCCCTCTGATCCGCATAACACTTCTATTTGGACTGTGTTGTGCGAAGCCTTTCTTGAATCAACTTTACCTTTTCCATGGCATCTTTCACCAAGTCTGTACCATAGAACTTAGCCTCACCAGGCTCAAACCACCCGATAGGAGAACCACATCGCCAACCATATAAAGCATCAAATAGAGCCATCTCAATGCTGGATTGATAGCTGTTGTTGTAAGCAAACTTTGCCAAGTGCAAGAACTGATCCCAGTGCCCTTTAAATTCAATCACACATGCGCTAAGCATGTCCTCTAAAATTTGAACTGTCTGCTCCAACTGTCTGTCGGTCTGAGGATGAAATACTGTGATGATCTCCACACTAGTCCCCAACTTACTCTGAACGGCTCTCCAAAAATGGGAAGTGAACTGAGGGCCTCTATCTGATATGATGGAAATAGGAACCCCGTGCAATTGAGCTATCTCCTGAATGTAGATCTGTGCCAACCTCTCCGAAGAATAAGTAGTCATTACTGGAATAAAGTGGGCCGACTTGGTCAACCTGTTGACAATGACCCAAGCCGCATCAAACTTTTACAATGTTCGCGGCAACTCGACTACAAAGTCCATAGTAATGCGCTACTACTTCCACTCAAGTATAGGAATCTACAGCAATAATCCACCTGGCCTCTGATGCTCATACTTAACCTACTGAGCCACATACTCAACTATGTATTTCTTCGTCCGTCGCCACCAATAATGTTGTCTTAGTTCACGATATATCTTTGCAGCACATGGGTGAATAGAATACAACAAACTATGTGCCTCATCTAGAATCCTCTCCCTCAAGCCATCAATATTAGGAACACATAGGCGACCCTGGAGTCACAAGACACCATCATCGCCAATAGAAACCCCCTGGGCACTACCTTGTAGCACCGTCTCTCTAAGAATCGCCAAATGTAGATCATTGAACTGATGGGCCTTGATCTGCCCCCATAATGAAGACTGGGCAACAACACACACAAGGAATCGACTGGGCTCTAAAATATCCAACCTCACAAGTCTGATAGCCAAGGACTGAATGTCCAAAGCTAGTGGTCTCTCCTCTACTTGAATGAATGCCAAGCTACCTATACTCCCTGCTTTCCTTCTTAAGGCATCCACGACCATATTTACCTTGCCCGGATGATAAATAATGGTGATGTCATAATCCTTCAGTAGCTCAAGCCATCTACGCTGATTCAAATTGAGATCCCTCTATTTGAACAGATGCTCTAAGCTGTAATGATCAGTATAAACCTTACATGACACCCCATATAGATAATGCCTCCATATCTTAAGAACATGAACATTCGCGACCAACTCTAAATCGTGCATAGGATAATTCTATTCTTGAATCTTCAGCTGACGCAAAGCATAAGCAATAACTTGCCCGTCCTGCATCAATATACAACCCAAGCCAACACGTGAAGCATCACAATACACAATATACATCCCAGAACCGGAAGGTAACACTAGGACTAGTGTTGTAGTCAATACTGTCGTGAGCTTTTGAATACTCGCCTCATAATCATTAGACCAACGGAAATGAGCGCCTTTCTGGGTCAATCTAGTCAGAGGTGATATAATAGATGAAAAGCCCTACACGAACCAATAATAATAACCTGCTAATCCCAAGAAACTCTTGATCTCAGTCACTGAAGTAGGACATGGCCAACTCTGAACTGCCTCAATCTTGTTGGGATCCACCTTAATACCCTCTCCTGACACAATATGTCCTAAGAATACCACTGACTCTAGACACAACTCACACTTGGAGAACTTAGCATATAGCTTCTGCTTTCGCAAGTTCTGAAGTACTATTCTCTAATATTGCTCGTGCTCCCCTAGGCTACGTGTATACATCAAGATGTCGTCAATGAAGAAGATGACAAAGGAATCAATATAAGGTCTGAACACCCTATTCATCAAATCTACAAATGTTGCTGGGGCATTAGTCAAGCCAAAGAAGATCACTGAAAACTCATAATGACCATATCTAGTACAGAAAGTAGTCTTCAGAACATCTAAGTCCCGAATCTTCAACTTATGGTACCCTGATATCAAGTCGATCTTAGAGAACACCCTAGAACCCTGCAACTAGTCGAACAAATCATCAATGCGCGACAACAGATACTTGTTCTTGATGGTAGCCTTATTCAACTGGCGATAATCAATACACATCCGCATGGTCCCATCCTTCTACTTTACAAACAACACCGGTACACCCCAAGGTGACACACTTGGTCTAACAAACCCCTTTGCTAAAAACTCTTCAAGTTGTTTCTTCAACTCTTTCGCAGCCATACAGTATGGTGGAATAGATATAGGCTGGGTAACTGGAGCCAAATCAATACAAAAATCAATATCACAATCTGGTAGCATGCTAGGAAGGTTAGAACGAAACACGTTGTGGAACTCCTGCACTACTAGAACTGAATCAATCATCAGAGACTCTGCGGTGGTGTCCCGAACATAACCTAGATAAGCCAAACATTCTTTCTTGACCATATGTCGAGCCTTCAGAAAAGAGATAACCTCACTAGATGTATCAATTGAGAAACCCTTGCACTCCAACCCTAGCAATCCTGGCATTGTTAATGTAACAGTCTTGGCATGGAAATCTAGGACGGTGTGATATGGAGATAGCCAATCCATGCCCAGGATGAGCTCAAAGTCGGTCATGTCCAGCAACATGAGATCTGCTCTAGTCTCGAAATTGTAAAATGTGACCACACAGGACCGGAAGATCCGATCCACTACCACAGACTCGCCCATAAGAGTGGATACATGAATAGGAGTGCCCAAAGGCTCACGAGGAATGTCTAGGAAAAGAGCAAATAGAGATGACAAATATGAATAGGTAGACCCTGGATCAAATAGAACTGAAGCATCCATATCGTAGACGGAAATAATACTGTGATAATTCCCTCGAAGGCCAATACATCTCGTCTGGCTGGAAGGGCATAGAATCTAACTGGAGCACTAGCTGGCTGGCCTCCACCTAACTGAGTAGTAGTTGGATGACCTCTCCCTATTTGGCCTCCACCTCTAGGATAGCCCCTACCTGTTTGTCCCCCACTTTTGGAAGGCTGGGCAACCGGTGCTGTAATCATGGGATGCTGACCCTGTTATACTGCTTTGCCCCGAAGTCTGGGGAAGGTCCTCTTCATGTGACCCAGATCTCCACAGTCGCAACAACCACTCGGAACAATAGACTGTTGTCCAGAGGCCTAGCCCTGATGGCCTGAATACCCATTGGAGGAACTTTGAATAGCTGGTGGACGGTATGAACTCTCTGGCATAAGGCTAAAATAGGAACTAGAAGAACCCTGGGGACTTGAATACCCACTGGAGGAACCCTAAATAACTGGCGGATGGTAGGAACTCTCTGGGATGGCGTTAAAATAGGGGCGCGTTGTAGCACCTCGAGGAGGTGGTGGTGCTGGATATGGGGGACTGCTAGGTTGACCCCTCCCAAACTGACCTCTACCCCTACCTGGGGCACCTCTGAATTCTCTGGAGAATCGGACCCTCTTGTCCTGCTGTGCCTTCTCTCTACCTCTCAGACGGTAGCCATCAATCCTCCGAGCAATCTCCACTACTAGCAGATAAGGAGTCCCCATCTCCACCTCTTGAGCCATTTTGGCCCCTAATGCTAGAATGCAACCCTACAACAAACCTCTGCACCCTCTCTGCGGCAGTAGGAAGTATTGTCAGTGCATGGAGGGATAACTCAAAAAACCTTGCCTCCTAGTTGGTCACAGATATCTGACCCTACTCAAACTAATACCGTAGCTCTTCCCTCTCAAAGGGTGGGATATACCTATCCAGGAATAACTTTGTGAACTGAGCCAAAGTGATAGGAGGAGAACCTGCTGGCCTGCCAACAACATACGACTGCCACAATCTATGGGCACTACCCTCCAGCTGAAAAGTAGTGAAGTCAATCCCATGCGACTCCAATATCCTCATATTGTGCAGTCTGTCCCTGCACCTATCAATGAAATCCTAGGCATCCTCATGACGCTCACCCCGAAGATAGGAGGGTGTAGCCTTGTCTATTTGTCCTACAAACTCTGCGGATCACCATCCACGGCTGGTCTAAGATTGGGTACCACTGTAGCAACTAGCTAATACCCATCCGCGAGTAGTGTACCCGAAGTCTAATACACACGGCAGTTGCATGACTAGGAGCTTGAGCAGTAAGGGATTGTGCTCCCCCTCCCGCCTGTGATGTAGCTATATCCGCTGGAAATAAACCAGCCTGAGTCATGGTGTCTATGAACCGCAATATATGGCCCATGACCTCCTTGAAACCTGATGCTATCACGAAGTCCATCAAGGTAAGCTCAGCTGTAGGTACATCGCCCTGCTCCTCAATGATAGGATCTCCCGCAGGATCCGCCAGTGGTTCTACTGGAACAACTCTGGGATTCCCTCGTCCCCTACCTCAGGCCGATGCCATCCCCAGGCCTCTGCCACAACCTCTAGCAACAGGGGGAGCAGCTCTTCCCGAGTTTAGAACATCTATCGTATGCGTCCTCACCATCTGTGAGAGAATAGAAGAGGGGAATTTAGTATAGCAACCACTGCACGATAGGAAATGAATAAAGAGTAGTTTCCTAACACCCTATAGCCTCCCGAAGATAAATACAGACGTCTCCGTACTGATCCGCAAGACTCTATTAGGTTTTCCCATGACTTGTGAGACCTATGTAAACCTAGTGTTCTGATACCATGTTGTCACGAACCAATTCCATTACAAGTCGTGATGGCGCCCAACACCATTTTCAGGCAAGCCAACCCAAAAATATTAGTGAGTCTCATTTTACTTTACCAAAACAATTTCAGTATTTCCTTAATTTGAAATTAAAACAAGTGATAATTAGAAATGTAAAATAATTATTATATAACCCAAAAGAATAGTCTACCAATGTGTGTGCCATGACCTGATGTCACAAGTATATGTGCATATAGTAGAATATACAAATAATAAATCTATCATACTGTTTAAAATAGAATAGATAGTCAAAACGAAGAGAGATCCATCATACTGCAGAACTGCCTAGGAAGGGAGCAGCTCACCGTGGAAATCTCGGCCTACTATCAAGAATGCGCACCAGACTGGTAGCCAGATGTACCTGCCTCAGATCCTATACAATTAAATACAAAATCGTAGTATGAGTACATAAATAATATGTACCTAGTAAGTATCACGTATAATCTCGAAGACGTAGTGACGAGAAGTCGACTTGAGACTTACTAGGGTCAAATGTTATAAGAAAGTGGTATGCCAAGCATGGATGTCACAAATAAATAACTATTTATAGTAAGAAGTGATAGGTTCTTTCCTAGATAATATCACAAATAGCCATTTACATTTCAGGGCATTTAACACAGTTCAAATCGCAGAAAATACCGAGCAAGAAGCATGCGCTAATAGTGCCGAGGTCGTATGGCCCAATCCAACATAAAAATAAAGTGTGCACTGCCGGAGGGTCGAACACCGTGAACCATAGATGAATCTATTATCCTTCTCACGAATCATACATGTGATGCAGTCAAATATAATTAAACACAACAAACAGTAAGACATGAATATATTAGGGAAGCAATTAATCCAAGAAATGTCGACTTCTCTTTAAAAGGTCAAGAAAATGATGTTCCTCTTTATAAATTCATTTATCACATTCAACATTAGTTAAACAATCAAAATTGACCATAAAGTTACGAGAATAGCACATAAAGGACATTTTTGGGTCCTAGACTACCCGGACTTAAGCATAATAGTGGCTATGCACGGACTCTCGTCACCTAGTGAGTACGTAGCCCTTGCATTTTGTGGAAAATTATTTAATTATTTTACATATGGGAACAATTCCCTCTTACAAGGTTAGAAAGGAGACTCACCTCGCTCCAAAGTGTACTTCCAATATCAAGAACATGCTCAAACCCTTAATTTGGAGCCGAACGATCTAAAAATAACTAAACGAGGTAGGAACTAGTCAATACAAGCTCAAGAGTTCGCATTCTAACTATTAAAGTGATTCTCCAACCCTAAACACAAGTTTCCTAAAATCCCTCCCGGGGCCTACGTGCCTGGATTCGGGAAATTTTTGAAGGAAGTTTTTCTCTATAACCTAAGGATCAAGAATATATGATTTCTACTTTATTCAGTGACAAATATCGTGGTGAAATCATGTTTTTATCAAATCCGTAGGTTTTACTCTAATCCCATGATGTTTCACTTTTCTTTGTGTGTTAATCTACCTAAAAACTCAAGTCTTAAACTCATAATAAGTAAAAATAACTTACGTCAAGATGTTTGGTGGAAATTCCCTTTTTGGAAGCTCCAAAATCGCCCAAATAATGGAGGAAATGTGTCAAAAAAATAATACATTCCCGTATTAAATGAAGGCATTGCATTAAGCGATTTTTGCACCTACGGTTAGGGGATCGCATCTGCTAAGCTGGGATGGGCTGGCTAGGACAACTTCTGCGGTAAGGGAGCCGCATCTTCGGTTCCTGGGCTCCTTCCCATTGGCCGCACCTGTAGCTGACCAACCGCAAGTGCTGTTATAACATATAACTGGAGCTTCAGCTCCTTTCCAAATTTTCCAACTTCACTCGCCCGAACATGCTGACATGTTTGAAATCAGAAAACAGACTCTCTCAAACCCTCGGAACGCCCGAAACAACGCTAAAGCTAAGAATCACCCCGTAAAACCAATTCAATCAAACTTATGAACTTCAAGTTTTTCAATTTACTTCCAATGCGACGAAACATTCTTAAACTACTCGGATTGACACCAAATTTTGCGTGCAAGTCTTAAATGGTACGGAACTATTCCCCGTCTCGAAACTCCGTTCAGACCTCGATAACACAAAGCCCGCTCCAAACCAAATATTTAAGAACTTCAAAATTCTTAAGGAATCAATTTTCACTATTAGGCACCAAAACGCTCCCGGGTCTACCAATCATCATAGGAACCTGTTAAAATCTTCAAATCCGGATTACGAGGTCGTTTACTTAAAATGTTGGCCGAAGTGAAACTTGGCATTTTAAGCCAACCTTAAGGAACCAAGTGTTCCGATTTCAACCCAAACTCTTCCAAATCCCGAATCAACCATTCCCGCAAGTCATAAATCAGTAAAAGTATGTACGAAAAGTCTTATCTAGGGGAACGGGGTTCTAACAAGTAAAACGACCGGTGAGGTCGTTACAAGAGTTGAAGGGTATAAGTCGAAACCTTTTTCATTTAGCTGCAGTCAAGCCAACATTGCAAGGGTATAATTTTTTTTTTGTTGAAGAATATTAATTTTGAATCATTAAATTATGTGAAATATTTTTTTTCGAATTTCAACAAGAGGGATATTGGTTTCTAATTGATAGTTTCTATATCGATTTTCAAGTGTAATAAAAAATATATTAAAAAAAATGCTATGACGTGAATTGTTTTTTTTTTTAAAATATATAAAAAATTATTTTTTAAAATATAATGTAATTTCAAAAATAAAAGGATAAGATAGTTTTTAATTTTAGTAGAGATTTTTTACACTATTATGATAGAATTCATATCATGGATTAAATGAAGTAACTGAAATCTTATGGAATATTTGCATAAATATCTAGCCAGATTTATCGTTTACTTAGTATAGCTGATATACATAGATGATATACTAATAATATACGATTATATACATAATATATATGGATTATATATAATTACGCATCCTTCAATTTTTTAACTTAAGTGATTGGGTGAGCACCTATTTAGGCTGATTAGATAAAGCAAAAAAAATTATGAAAGAATTTAAACAAAGAATAAATATAAATAAATTTCTGATATAGACAATTTCTATTAAAAATCATCCTTTTATAGCGAAACAAATTTTTTTTTGTTACAAAAGAAAGAAATACATAAAAAAGATAAAAGAAAATAAATATAAAAAATTATATGAAAAATCTAAGAACCAGAAATAAGAGATGACAATGAATTCTTCTTATCTTTTATCTCTGTTGAGTATAAAAAATTTGGAAGCTGATCTTATTGATTTTAAATATATTTTTTTCAATTTAAATACATAGATTATAAGATAAGGATATCTTAGAATATTTTTTTTTCTAATTTACATTGTGTGTCGTATTTATAAAATTACTATTACTAACAAACTGATATGGTATTCTAATCTGAATTTAAATACAATCTAAGTAGTTTGCATTGATGCTAAGTCAAATATGGTATCAAGCTAAAATTACTTGGCAATTTTAAAATAATATATGCAATGTTATGTAATAACAATCAACTAATTTAATATTTAGTGATTCAAAGAACAAAAATTTTGTATATATAAGGTATTTGAAATTTAAAGTCTGTGGCTAGAGATATCGTTAAACTCAAAATGAAGTCATACTGAAATAAAGTTTCACCGGCTAAAAAATTATTTAATTTTTAGATAGCATATTAAGGTGGATTTAAATTAAGGATGATATCTTCGCTTGTGTATATATATATATATATATATATATATATATATATATAAATATATATATAAATATAAAGTTTTAGAAATTCAAATTTCAAAAAAAGAAATATTTTTTAAAATATAATAAGATACCAAAAAAGAGTCACGTTGTAACAAAAGAATCATAATAAAAGAGTTACGTCGTAATAAAGAGCCGTTCATATTGTTTCAACCTTTATGCTTTTCCATGAATTCGAGTTATTATTTCACTTCGTGACTATTATGAGGTTTCAATGACTCTAATAAGAATGGTGCAAACAAAAATATCACTACGAGATTTGAAAAATATTAGTCCTTTTTCATATAGTATATCTTAATTAATATCTAACGATTATCTATATTATATAGAAGCTTTAAATTTTAAGGTTATTTATATATAATTCAAATAACTCAGATGTTTAACATGGTTAGTGTCTGTCATGACCCTAAAACAGACTCAGTCATGATGGCGCCTATTGTGAAACTAGGCCACCTGACACAAGCCCAAAACCTACCAGAAAAAAAAAACCATAAGAATTCATTTTTAACCATTAATTAGCAAAAATCCCATAACATAAGTTTAAATAAGCAGTGCGTAATAAATACACAAGCTCGACATCGGGTTGTCAATAGTCATGAGCAACTACAACTCGTCTAATAACAATAAAGGCTAACTTAGTCTGAAATTAAAATACTAAGACATTCTGAGAGAGATAAGAAAGAGAAGTGCAGGGCTGCGAACGTCAAACAACTACCTAATCAATTCTAGAGACCTGTTGGAAGGATGATCAACACTCACTACTACGTCCCGAGACTCCTAGATCTGCACACAAGGTGCAGGGAGTAATGTGAGTATGCCAACTCAGTAATAATAAAAGTAAAAGCAACTGAGGAATAAAAAAAAATAGGTAATTCCACATCCTAGCAGTACAGAAAAATAGTATATGTCCAAAATAATACAGTAAATGAATTACTTGTAAAGAAATAACTCAGTTCAGTAAAACATTTTTAAAACATCTTTCAATTATTTTGACAAGTAGTAAAACAGTGAGTAAAATGATAGAAAAGTAAACAGCCCCTCGGGCAAAACATGTACCATAAACCGCCCCTCGGACAAAATATCAACAGAACCAGCCCCTCGGGCTACCTCACAATCCCTCGTAATCAGGCCCTCAAGCAACAACATGAAACAAAAATAGCCCCTCGGTCAATATCACATCACTCACACTGGGTACCCGCGCTCACTAGGGGTGTTCAGACTCCGGAGGGGCTCCTACAGTCCAAGCGTTGTATAACAAATCAGGCCATCGACCTCTAACATATCACAAATCAATACAACCTGCTGCGGCACGCAGCCCGATCCCTCGATATCCTCACAACACAAGCCTTCATCCTCACTCAGTCAGAACTCTCTCAAGCCCTACGGGCTAACAGTAAGAACAGGTACTCGGCTCAAAGTATCATTTATGGAATCAAATGACTAAATAAAAATTGACTTATGAAATCAATGAAAACATAGCACAACTAAGTGTAAATATTAAGCCAAATATAGTGAGGATACAGTAGTAAAAATCCCCTAAGGGTCCAAACAGTCGACACAAGGCCCAAACACGACATTTATCCCCAAACATAGTAATACTTTCCAAAATACAATAATGTCAAACAGTTTTCAATTAAATACGTGACTTAATAGTCGTACAAGATGGACCAAGTCACAATTCCCAACAGTTTACGACCCCACACTTTTCACCTAGAGTGTGTGTCATCTCAAAGTATCATAACGATATGAAATCCGGTGTTTCATACCCTCAGGACAATATTTACAATCATTACTTACCTCAAACCGGTCTAAACTCTAGTCCGCGACGCCTTTGCCTTTCGAATAGGCCTCAACTCGCCCCAGATCTATCAATAATCACAATCATAACATCAAAATTGGCTAAAGGAAAAAAACCCACGTGAAAATAATCACATTACATCACAAATCCTGAAATTAGCCAAACCCGACCCCCGGTCCCACATCTTGAATTCTGATAAAAATCACATCACTAGAATTCTCATTTTCCCACCATAATGATCCGATTGGTTATTTTGAGCTCTAGCATGCCGTTATGTAGTTTGAGGCCATGAGCAGCTTTATTTCAGGTATTATGATTTGTAGGCATGGTCGGAATTAAATTTCGGGAAGTTCGGAGTTGATTTGGAAAGAGAATTATCATTCGGAAGCTTTAAGTTGAAAGAATTAACTAGGATTGGATTTTTGAGCAAATGACCTTGCAATCAGGATTCGATGGATTCAGCAGGTTTGTATAATCATTTCGGACTTGGGCGTATGCCAAGATCGGATTTTGGATGACTCGCGAGCATTTTGGCGCCTATTGTGGAAGTTAGCATATTGGGAAGAATTTTATAAGTTTGGGTTGAAGTGCATTTCAGTGTTATCAACGTTCGTTTGTGATTCCGAGTCAGGGAGTAGCTTCGTATGGTGATTCTGGTGTTGGGAGCGCAATATGAAGTAAATTCGGAGGTCCGTGGGTCATTTTGGGGTCATTTGGCTAAAGATAGAAATTTGAAGGCTTTTTAGAAATTTGACCGGAAGTGGACTTTTTGATATCGGGGTCGAAATCCAATTCCGAAAGTTGGAGTAGGTCCGTAATATCGAATATGACTTGAGTACAAAATTTGAAGTCAATCGGACGTGATTTGATAGGTTTAAACATCGAAAGTAAAAGTTTGAAATTCTAAAGTTCATAAAGCTTGGATTAGAGATCGATTCATGATTTTAGCATTGTTTGATATGATTTGAGGCTTCAAGCAAGTCCGTAATGTGTTTTGGGACTGGTTGGTATGATTGGGTGGGGTCCTAGGGGCCTCAAGTGGATTCCTGGTGGCTAACTAATCGAAAATGGAATTTTGGAGAAGGCTAAAGTTGCTGGATGCTGGTGTAACCTCACATGCGAGGCTAGGGCCACAGATTCAGAGCGTAGGAGCGGTCATCGTGCCACAAAAACGGTTAGAAGTGAAGGGATCAGAGGCTGCAAACGCGAAAGAAATCCCTCACCTACGAGATTGTAGATATGGCCAGCGCACCGCAGAAGCGTGCTTGGGAAGAATGAGGAGGACCGCATAAGCGGTATAATAACTTCACCTGCGGAACCGCAGATAGCAGCCAAGTGACCGCAAGTGCGGAAAGGTTTGGAGGAACTGAGTGTTTTAAATATCGGGATTTGGCCATTTTCTTTCATTTTTCTCTTGGCTTGGGCGATTCGTGGAGTGTTTCAAGAGGGGATTTTCATTATCAACGATAAGGTAAGTTATCCCTACCTATCTTGAGTTAAATACATTGATTTTGTACCGATTTGAGCATGAAATTGGTAGAAACTTGGGGATAGAAGGAAAACCTAGAAAATTGATAATCTTGGAATTTGACCACAATTTTGGGTATGAAACTGAGAGTAAATTATATATTTGAGTTCGTGGGGTTATGGGTAAGCTTAGTCTTCAAAAATTTCGGAATCCGGGAACGTGGGCCCGAGGGCGTATTTGTCAACTTTTCGATCGGGGTTAGGAATTATTATAAATTGTATCATCAGGGGTAATTATGTATATGTTAATTGATTTGTATTATTATTGGCTAGCTTTGGACCTTATTTCATCAATTATATTTTTTGGAACAACGTGGAAAGCCGATTATGGATCTTCGGAACGAGGCAAGTCTCCTTTCTAATCTTGTAAGAGGGAATTGTCCCCATAGATGAGTTAATTGCTCATGTGTTCCTATTTGTGCGGGCTACGTATGCACGGGGTAACGAAAGTCCGTACGTAGCTACTATTATGTTATTGTCCAGCTAGTCTAAGACATAAAAACATGTTGTACTTGGAAACATTTGTAATCTTATTGACAGTTTGAATTGCTTAAATCACATCGGACTAGTAAGTGAATTTCTAAAAGATTGAACTTCATTTTCTTGAATTTTTAAAAGAGAATTGGATTTTCCTTGGATAGTTGTTCCTTGATAAAGTCTTGATTAACTGTTCGAATATGTGATTCTATGTGTACCTGCGTCGCATATATGATTTGCGAGAAGGGTATGTGTTTATTTATGTTAACCACGTCGCATGTATGATTCGCGAGGGCGGTAATAGATTCATCTATGGTTCGCTTCATTCGACCCTCTAGCAATGCACAGTTTAAATATTATTGGATCGGGTCGTACGTCCTCGGCATGATTTGCACATGCTTGTATTACTCGCCTTGGAACTTATTGAAGTTGTTATTGCCTCTTCCCTGCTTAAGAATATATGTATAAATGATGAAAAGGAAATTTGGAAATTTCCTATAAAATAAAGAATTGTGTACTTGCTTCAACCTATTGAACTACAATCATGTTTATAAAATCCATAATTTAACATATTATTGATATAACATTATTGGACCTGTCACGACCCAAAAAAACACTAAGGGTCGTGGTGGCGCCGGACACCTCTGCCAGGCCAGCCAACTAACTTATCAATTAATTCCTCTTTTAATACTTTTGAAAATCTAAGGTTTTTCCTTCCATTTTTATAAATAAAAGTTCACTACTAGAATTCAAATTTAAATAATAACAGTTAGAACAAATCTGTTGTAAACCCTCTCATAAACCCGATGTCACAAGTACATGAGCGAATACTAATACGAGAAATAAAATACAACATCCGCCCGGAATACAGTGGGCGGAAAGTAAATACAGTACATTGGAAGGAACTGCTCTAGCTGCGGTCGCCTCAATGATGCAGCTCACCTAGTCCCAGCGTCATCCATGCTGCTACACCCAATAGGCTGCTGGAGGTGTATATATACATGTGCAACAAACATGCACAGGAGTGTAGTATGAGTACATAATCAACGTGTACTTAGTGAGTATCCCGCCTAATCCCGAAGGGGTAGAGACGAGATGGCCAACTCCGACACTCACCAGAGGTCAATTAGCAATATTCTATAAGTGCGAGAATAATCATGGATTTGTATAAAAGTTCTGATTGTGAAGCCAGCAAACAGGTAAATACCTTTTACAATAAATCAAGGGCTTCTAAAGTCTGTTCTTTATTATCTTAACAATTTATGTCAAGCCACATAGGTCCAATTCCACATTTATAAATTTCCAAGTAACAGATAAACATGCGCAATTCATGCCGAGGTCGACAGCCCGCTCCAACAGAATATAAATTGTGCACTGCCGAGGGTCGAGCGGCACGAACCATAGAT
>MU680579.1:64757-83185 GCA_026770625.1 Nicotiana glauca | reverse complement strand
ATGAAGTTTAATTCTTTTAGAAATTTACTTACTAATTCGATGTGAGTTAAGCAATTCAAGCTACCAATGTGTTCACAATTAATCCACGTACAGATGCTTTTGGGTCCTAACTACCCGGACAATGGCATAATAATATCTACGCACGGACTCTCGTCACCTCGTGCGTACGTAGCCCCCACAAATAGGAGCACATAGTCAATTACTTCACCTATGGGGTAAATTCCCCCTCACAATATTAGAAAGGAGACTCACCTCGCTCCGAAGACACGCAACCGGCATTCTACATTCTTCCGAAGGCTTGAACCAACGCACAATGCACCAAAACTAGCAAATGATCACACAAATCCATTAACATGTGCTCAACTATACTCCGCAACCCAATTTATAACAATTCCTAACTCCGAACGAAATGTTGACCAAAATGCCCTGGGGACCACGTGCCCGGAATCCGAAATTTTTTTTAAGGTAAAGATTACCCATAGCCTTAGGAACTCAAATATATAACTTTCTCCTAATTCCATACTCAAAATCGTGGCTAAAATCCAAGATTTATAATTTTCTAGGTTTCCATCCAAAACCCCAATATTTACTCTAATTTACATGCTTAAATCCATATATAATTGATTTATTTAACCCAAAAGTGATAGGGATGACTTACCTTAATCATTGAAGACAAAATCCCCTCTTGAAGCTCCCCAAAAATCGCCCATGCCATGGAGAAATGTGATAGAAATGGCCAATCCCCGACCTTAAAATGACATTCTGCCATCCAGGGATTTCCACTTCTGCAGAAAAATCCCGCTTCTGCGAAACCCGCGTCGAAGGAAAATAATCCGCTTTTGCGGTCCCTGGCTTCAGCACATCTTCGCTTCAGCGGAAGCTAAACCCCATCAGCGGTTTCGCTTAAGCAGTCAAAAAGCCGCTTCTGTGGCCGCCTGGGCCTGAACCCCTTTCCGCTTATGCGGAAAATGCGCCGCTTTTGCGGCTCTTCCTCATGCCCCACCTTTTCGCTCCTGTGGGCCTCAGACCGCATCTGCAGTCCAGGAACCGCATATGCGGTTATGACAGAAGCAGCACAGTCAGCCTTCCAAATTTCCAAATTTCGATCCGTTAACCACCCGGAATCCACCCGAGGCCCCGGGACCCCAATCAATCATACCAACCAATCCCAAAACACATTACGGACTTGATCGAGGCCTCAAATCATAACAAACAATGCCAAAACCATGAATTACACCCCGATTCAAGCTTTATGAATTTTGAACTTCTCAACTCCTATTTCTGATGCTTAAACCTATCAAATCACGTCCGATTGTCCTGAAATTTTGCACACAAATCATATTTGATATTACGGACCTACCCCAACTTCCGGAATTAGATTCCAACCCCGATATCATGATGTTAACCTCCAGTCAAACTTCTTAAAAACCTTCAAATTTCTGTCTTTAGCAGAATGGCTCCAAAATGACCTACGGACCTCCGAAGAATCACCATACGGAGCTATTCACAGTTTCAGAATCCCAAACGGACATCAATAACACTGAAATGCACTTCAAGCCGAACTTATGAAATTCCTTCTAAAATGCTAACTTCCACAATAGGCGCCAAAATGCTCCCGGGTTATCCAAAACTCAATCCGGGCATACGCCCAAGTCCGAAATCATCATACGAACCTGCTGGAACCTTCAGATCCCGATTCCGAGGTCGTTTACTTCAAATTCCAACCCTAGTTCATTCTTTCAACTTTAAGCTCCCGAATTAAGCATTCTCTTCTCAAATCAACTCTGGACTTCCCGAAATCAAACTCCGACCATGCATACAAGTCGTAATACCTGAAATGAAGTTGTTCATGGCCTCCGACTGCTAAACGGAGCACTAGTACTCAAAACGACCGGTCGGGTCGTTACATTCTCTCCCACTTAAACATACGTTCGACCTTGAACGTGTTGAGAACTGTACTGGAGTGGTCTGAAATCACTGTTTAGCACCTCATGCACATTCCCGTGCTATCACAACTCAGTTGAGCACATTAGCTCGATAAGTTCTGAAGATACTCCCTTTTATTCAAGCAATTAAGCCTTAGAGCCCAATTCCAACATCCGGAATTCTATGCCAGGCCTGTTTACAACATACGATCACTGTATAAATCTCTATTCGTTGTACTCAAACATGACCGCATAACTCTGCTAAATTCATCCTTTGCATCACTTTACTCATAGGACCACAAAAACATTCTGTTTGAATTAATCGAAATTCCATGAATCTGATGCTCCCATTGCACCTCATGACCTACATAGGTCTTACTCTGACTATTAAAATACCGCCACGATGGATGAGTTGCCGAAATTCATAATCAACTGCCGAGTCAACCAATCATTGAGTCTATACTTTTGATAAGAAACATTACCACATTCTGAACCTAACAATGACCTTTGCTCCTTAGTATACTTCATATAATCAGGTTGCACTGATCTTAAATCCCATAATCTCACCTTATCCAGTACGAACCGCTCGGCAATAAGCCACTCCAAATGCGATCACAAGTCTCATATGACGCCACAATGTGCCAATGGCCACCACTCCGAACACAACACAATAGGAAATCGAACTCTGCAAGGAATTACCTAACTCCTGCACTACTACGGACTTTCCATAGAAACTAGGAAACAGGACATACAAAATTAGCATATAGAAAACTACACTCATCGTCACACTGTTGCGTCGTGCAACCCGCTCCAAATAACATACCCATGGCGGCGTGCCACCCGATCCAAATAACATAAACATGGCGGCGTGCCACCCGATCCACACATAGATCTCACATAAGGAGATTGCACTTCGAGCTAAATCTGCTCATTACAATAAAAATATGGAATTTCGATCGTAAGCACGCTAAGTGTATAATACCATCCCTGGGGAAACATATAGCGCTATAGTCTACAAAACTCAAGCACAACTGAGTTGTGATATACAATCTGAATCTCGAGATCCATTTCGCTCATATAACATCATCGCCGCGCGGAACCTCAACACATAAAAATTTACCAAGCCGTCTCACAACTCACACGGCGCATTAAATCATTACCTGGAATAGCTGATGACAAAATAACACCCCAACTGCTCCTCCATAAGGAACGCTCGCTGAACGAACACAACTGGCCTGATATAAAGCCCAAATTCACATTTAAATCCATCCACCTACCTCAATTCGATCATGATCATATCAAATTTAAGCCAATGACCTTTCAAAGGTCCATAGTAATTTCCTTCTTCTCATAACACACAAGAACAAATGTCATAACCGGAGCAAACATACTCGGTTCCTAACCCAATATACAAAGTGCCCTCCAGGCATAAATTCTCAAATTAATGATATTACCACAATCCTCATACTTGGTTTAAATCTTTAGCCAATTAAGTGACTACATGTCACACTTATACAATGTTCCCGTGGGACACGCTCGCAAAATCTTCCGAAATACATAACGAGTTCGCACATCTAAACCATCGGACGCACTAACGCTGAAAAGCGATCCAGAATCCTTAAGCAAGATGCGAAACCTCTTCCTCAACACATGGATCTCAGGTGACGCTGAAGACAATACCAATTTACTTTAATCATTCAACCACTTCCTTGCTCATCCGAGCCCGTGATATCCTTGCCAGCCCAAGCTGCAACATTGATCCTTACTTCGAATTCCCATGCTACTCATTGCACCCAATGTGCCAACATACGATAGAACATGATTTTCATCATAACCCCAAAACCATTAATATTTTAACAATTTATCATATAAGAGCTTTGCACTTTACTCACTTCAGGAGAACCATAGCAACACACAGGTAAATTTCCCTAACCATAGAATATGCAAATCTGCAAATAGTGGTCCAAGCCACCATAACCCCTTCCGGAATCTGTTTCCCACATAACAAGCCATAATAATAGAAGACTTCTGAATGACACCCATTACGGCGACCGGCAGACCTCACTCGTACTGCCACAAATCATACGCACAACTTGATCACGCTGGATGAGCTGACCTCAAATCCCAACATGCCCAAAGTCGACTGTGGCTAATCAATCCCTTTTCTTCCAATTTATCCTTGAGTGCTTTGGAAATAATACTGACTCTCTTATTCACATAACATACTCCATCTACACTCATACAGAGTGACCTTGAATTGCGAGACCATGCTGTCTCAACCCCTACGAACCATTTTGTACTTCCCAATTGCTACATCACAAGCCAACCATCACAGAACATTTTGTGCCACTTCTCATAAGCTGCTTTCCAAGCTTGATTCTTAATTTTACTTATAGGCTCGAAATCTTTAAGCACCATACTTTACTTCTTTTGAATCCATTAGGATCGTTACTGAGAGCCACCCACTCTGACTTGGTCCCGAATATACTCAGCTCCATAAATCTCATAGCACATGAATATCGTCTCGACGAGGGACCTAGTGAAATCAGTTCCTCCAAAACTTGTATCTATACAAGGTATAAATCCCGAACCTTCCTCCAAGTCTGAACATGAGCCAATAAGGCCAACCATAGCATGCCTCCAACAATTCATTTGCTCGAATTACCACTTAAGGTCTTTTCTCGTAGCTGAAATAATCCATCAATATATGAATAACCAGAAATCACGCAAGTAGTTAATCATACAGCCCAATCAAAAGCGGTGGGACTCTCCCACTTAGCTTGAAGCCATCATTTCACCATTATTGAGTTCGCCCGACCTTTTTGCCTCTTATTGACATGACCTCCCGTCATAAGTTATCAAAATTAATCGAAATCTTCCTGTAAATCCACATCTTTCATATTCTGAATCATTAACCACATTCGCACGACCGATCTCTTTGTTGAACAACCAATATAATTCTTTGCAGAAGCTTCGCCAACCACGCGACCGCTAATCTGCTCACGGGGAATAACCCACCTAGGGGAATCACCTCCCGATATCTTCCTACGCTGCTGCATGGGGTACATTCCCTATGACACCAATAGCCCATCCTGAGTCCGAGATCACCTTCCAGTTGCACAAGTCCATTCGCCCCTTTTGGAAATCAATTAAACGTGCGGAAACATCCTCCCAAATTTAGGGTTATGCTGCACTTTCTTCACTTCATGCAGCTCCTTTCCGTCATATCCAATCTCCTACCACATAACAACACCATACTTCAAATTAGTCTACCGACTTCCATTGCCCGTTGCTAAAATCCCAGATCCTTGCAAACTATCCTTAGGCGCGTAGTCATCCTACCACCAGGCCTTATACAGCCCCGCCACTCTCCCATTTGGGCAAACTCACTCCTTTAATTGGCTGCTCGGCCTGCGCTCCCTAAGCCTGACCTTTTAGAAGTTTAAAACTCCATCGGACACTTCCCATATTTCCTCCTCATCCTTTACTACTCGGTTGTTGCTTTAATAAAATTTATTTTCATAGTACTTGAATTCCACGATTTGCTATTTATCCCAAACCTTTCCGAAGGTCGTCTTTATCAAACCGTCAACATTTGAAACACTGATTCAATCCAAGACTACCGCACCCTGCGATATCTGATATTTGCATCTCCGATACTATTTCACAATATCAAGACCCAAGGGCGAATCATAGAAGACCATAACACCGATAAAGTTAATACGTCCAATTAGGACCACAACACCTCAATAGAGAAGAGATCTCTTTCACGCTTTCAATTACCACGTTTCATTACTTCCACTTGTTCCCGTCTGACCCACCTTAGCTCGATTGGCTTTCCCCCCGCCGGGAATAAAATACTGAATCTCTTTGGTTACATACTGAGTAAACCACCCTTCAAGTCATTCACTGGCCCAACACGCAGGCAAACATCTTACCATCACAACAATACTGCGGAATAATCGCTCATAAGCATTATGGCAACCTGTGCCTAGCCTCAAGGCCCTCAGAAGTTCTGTTATTGAACTAAAACAATATAAATTCCTTCCGAAGTGCGACTATAATTGTCCAATCAACTATACAGGGAAAATTATCCTGTACCACATTTGTAGTGCCATTACAATCCTTCAATTTTCGATTTATGACAAGCGCTCGCATCGCGTAGGATTGAGTAGGAAGAAATCAAAGGCATAAGCCTCAAAGGAATCGAACCGCACGATAAGGAGATCAAGAAGGGAACTACTCCTAACAGTCCTGCAGCCTCCCGAGGATAAGTACAGACGTCTCCGTACCAATCCGCGAGACTCTACTAGACTTGCTCATGAGTCGTGAGACCAACGGGAACCTAGTGCTCTGGTACCATGTTGTCACGACCCAAAATCCACTAAGGGTCGTGGTTGCGCTAGACACCTCTGCCACGCCAGCCAACTAACTTATCAATTAATTCCTCTTTTAATACTTTTGAAAATCTAAGGTTTTTCCTTCTATTTTTATAAATAAAAGTTCACTACTACAATTCAAATTTATATAATAATAGTTAGAACAAATCCGTTGTAAACCCTCCCAGAAACCCGGTGTCACAAGTACATGAGCGACTACTGATACGAGAAATAAAATACAACATCCGCCCGGAATACAGTGGGCGAAAAGTAAATACAGTACATTGGAAGGAACTACTCTAGCTGCGATCGCCTCAATGATACAGCTCACTTAGTCCCAGCATCATCCATGCTGCTACACCCAATAGGCTGCTGGAGGTGTATATATACATGTGCAACAAAAATGCACAGGAGTGTAGTATGAGTAATTGATTAATGTATACTCAGTGAGTATCCCGCCTAATCCCGAAGGGGTAGAGATGAGATGGCCAACTCCGACACTCACCAGAGGTCAATTAGCAACATTCTATAAGTGCGAGAATAATCATGGATTTGTATAAAAGTTTTGGTTAGGAAGCCAGCAAACAGGTAAACACCTTCAACAATAAATCAAGGGCTTCTAAAGTCTGTTCTTTATTATCATAACAATTTATGTCAAGCCACATAGGGCCAATTCCATATTTACAAATTTCCAAGTAACAGATAAACATGCGCAATTCATGCCGAGGTCGACGGCCCGCTCCAACAGAATGTAAATTGTGCACTGCCGAGAGTCGAGCGGCACGAACCATAGATGCATCTATTATCATCGAGGCGTTCGGCTCGTTCCATAATTAAATACATATCCTGCTCGCGAATCATCCATGCGACGCAAGCACACATAAAGTACATGCTCAATCAGTCAAATAAGAACTTGTCGGGGAATATTTATTCAAATAAAACCGATTCTCCTTTAACAATTTAAGAAATGAAGTTTAATTCTTTTAGAAATTTACTTACTAATTTGATGTGAGTTAAGCAATTCAAGCTACCAATGTGTTCACAATTAATCCACGTACAGATGCTTTTGGGTCCTAACTACCCGTACAATGGCATAATAGTATCTACGCACGGACTCTCGTCACCTCGTGCGTACATAGCCCCCACAAATAGGAGCACATAGTCAATTACTTCACCTATGGGGTAAATTCCCCCTCACAAGATTAGAAAGGAGACTCACCTCGCTCCGAAGACTCGCAACCGGCATTCTACATTCTTCCGAAGGCTTGAACCAAGTACAATGCACCAAAAGTAGCCAATGATCACACAAATCCATTAATATATGCTCAACTATACTCTGCAACCCAATTTATAACAATTCCTAACTCAGAACGAAAGGTTGACCAAAATGCCCTCGGTCCCACGTGCCCGGAGTCCAAAATTTTTTTGAAGGTAAAGATCACCCATAACCTTATAAACTCAAATATATAATTTTCTCCTAATTCCATACTCAAAATCGTGGCTAAAATCCAAGATTTATAATTTTCTAGGTTTCCATCCAAAACCCCAATATTTACTTTAATTTCCATGCTTAAATCCATATATAATTGATATATTTAACCCAAAAGTGATAGGGATGACTTACCTTAATCATTGACGACAAAATCCCCTCTTGAAGCTCCCCAAAAATTGCCCATGACATGGAGAAATGTGATAGAAATGGCCAATCCCCGACCTTAAAATGACATTCTGCCATCTAGGGATTTTCGCTTCTACGGAAAAATCCCGCTTCTGTGAAACCCACACTCAGTGGAAAATGATCCGCTTTTACGATCCCTAGCTTCAGCCCATCTTCGCTTCAGTGGAAGCTAAACCGCATCAGCGGTTTCGCTTAAGCGATCAAAAAGCCGCTTCTGCGGGCACCTGGGCCTGACCCCCTTTCCGCTTCTGCAGAATATGCGCCGCTTTTGCGGCTCTTCCTCATGCCCCATCTTTTTGCTCCTGCGGGCCTCAGACCGCATCTGCAATCCAGGAACCGCATATGCGGTTATGACAGAAGCAGCACAGTCAGCCTTCCAAATTTCCAAATTTCGATCCGTTAACCACCCGGAATCTACCCGAGGCCCCCGGGACCCCAACCAATCATACCAACCAATCCCAAAACACATTACGGACTTGATCGAGGCCTCAAATCATAACAAACAATGCCAAAACCATGAATTACACCCTGATTCAATCTTTATGAACTTTGAACTTCTCAACTTCTATTTCCGATGCTTAAACCTATCAAATCACGTCGGATTGACCTCAAATTTTGCGCACAAATCATATTTGACATTACGAACCTACTCCAACTTCCAGAATTAGATTCCGACCCCGATATCAAAAAGTCAACCTTCGGTCAAACTTCTTAAAAACCTTCAAATTTCTATTTTTAGCCAAATGGCTCCAAAATGACCTACGGACCTCCGAATTCACTTTCGATCGCGCCCCTAAATCCAAAATCACCATACGGAGCTATTCACAGTTTTTGAATCCCAAACGACTATCGATAACACTGAAATGCACTTCAAGCCAAACTTATGAAATTCCTTCTAAAATGCTAACTTCCACAATAGGCACCAAAATGCTCCTGGGTTATCCAACGAACCTGCTGGAACCTTCAGATCCCGATTCTGAGGTCGTTTACTTAAAATTCCAACCCTAATTCATTCTTTCAACTTTAAGCTCCCGAAATAAGAATTCTCTTCTCAAATTAACTCTGGACTTCCCGAAATTAAATTCCGACCACGCGTACAAGTCGTAATACCTGAAATAAAGTTGTTTATGGCATTTGACTGCTGAACGGAGTGCTAGTACTCAAAACAACCGGTCGGGTCGTTACAGGACCACTAGTAAGTGTCCGACAACTATGTCCGGTGCCATCACGATCCTTAGTGGATTTTGGGTCATGATAATATGGTATCAAAGCACTAGGTTCCCTTAGGTCTCTCGAGTCATCAGCAAGTCTAGTAGAGTCTCACGGATCGGTACATAGATGTCTATATTTATCTTTGGGAGGCTACAAGGCTGATTAGGAGTACTTCCCTTCTTAATTCCTCGTGGTGTGTTTTGACTCCTTTGAGGCTTATGCCTTCATTTCCTTTCCATTTAATCTTATGCGATGAGAAGCGCTGGTCACGAATCAGTGAGTAAGTAAATTGTAATGGCACTACGAATGTAGTGCGGGTATTTCTCCTTGTGGGATTATTTAAGCTATTGTCGTCGCCTTGTAGAAGGATATTCTATCATTTCAGCTCAATAACGGTACTTTTGAGAGCTCTAAGCCTAGGCACGAGTTTCCATAATGCTTATGAATGGTTGTCCCGCATTATTGATATGATGGTAGGATGTTTGCCTACATGTCGGGGAATTGAATGATTGAAGGGAGGTTTACTAAGTACATGATTTACAGATTCTATATTTTATTCCCGGCAGGGGAACGACAATCGGGCTAAGAATGTTCAGACTTGGATTGATGGAGTAACGAGGCTTGGTATTTGCAAGCGGGGAGGAATTTCTTTTATCATGAGGTGTCGTTGTCCTTGTTGAATGAACTAATTTCGCTGGCAATATGATCTTCTGCGACTCGCCTTTGAAGAAGGATATTGTGAGACAATATTGAAGAAATGACTGTCAGAGATCGTGAGGTGCGGTGGTTCAGGATTGAATTGGTATTTCTAATGTCAAGAGATGGTTAAAATTTCTACAATTCCAAGTATAATAAGCGAAGGTTGAGTAGTCGACTAAAGGGGTAAGTTTCGCCAAAGTGGGAGAGTGGCAGAGTTGCATATGTGCTTGTGGTAGGATGACCATGCACCTTAAGCAGAGTTTGGAGTTATTTGGGAATTTTAATGATTGGTGATTGGGGTTTAAGTATTAATTTGAAGTATGGCTATTATGCAGCATGAGATTTGATATAACGAAAATGAGATGCTTGAAATGAAGAAGGATACAACCTAACTTTGAATTGGAAGGATGTTGCCGTGTATTTAACTAATGTCCACGAGGGGTGAATGGACATGTGCAGCTAGAGAGTGAGCTTAGGCTCGGGTGGGTTATTTCCTGTGAGCAGGTCAACGGTCGCGTGGTTGGCAAAGCTTCTGCGAAGGATTTTGCTAGCTATGCAGTAAGAGGTTGAATATGTGAATGTTGCTAGAGATTCAAAGTGTTCATTAAACACTAACAGAAGGATTTTGAGGAATCTAGCGGTTTGATTGCGCAAGGTCATGTCAATAAGAGATAAAGAATCTTGGTGGGTTCTAGAGTTGTGTAATGGTGGCTTCAAGCTAAGTGGGAGAGTCCCACTACCTACAATTGGGTTGTATGTTTATCTTCTTGTGAGGTTTTGGGTTATCGGCGTATTGGTAAGTTATTTCGGCTAAGGGAAAAGAACGTAAGTGGTATGTAGACAAATGAATAGGCAAGAGGTGATATAGTTGGCCTTATTTCCTCATGTTCAAATTTGGGGAATGATTCAGGATTTATGCCTTGCATAGATGCGGGTTTCAAGGAAAATGACTCAGCCAGGTGCTTCATCGAGAAGGTATTCATGTGCTAGAAGATTCATGGAGTTTATTATATTCAGGGCCAAGTCAGAGTGGGTGGCTCTCAACAACGGTCCTAGTCCAAAGGGGTAAAGTGTGGTGCCTAATTTTTGAGCCTATAGGTACGATTAAGAATCAAGCTTTTGTAGTAGCTTATGAGAAGAGGCCTAGGATGCTCTATGATGTTTTGACCTGCAGTGTGGCAATTGGGAGGTATGAAATGATTCATGGGGTTTGAGATAGCATGGTCTCTTGATTCACAGCCACTCGGGATGAGCGCGGATGGAGTGTGTTATGTGTTGAGTGGAGTTATTATTTCTAAGGCAATCAAGGATAAATTTGAAGAAGATAGACTGGTTAACCATAGTTGAATTGGCATATTGGTGGTAGTAATCAGTTCCTTCAGCAAATTATGCTAGTGATTTATAGCGGTGTATGCAAGGCATGCTGGCCACCGTAATTGATGTTATTCATGAGTATTCTACTATTATGGACTGTTACATGTAGGCGAATCTCGAAAGAGTTATGGTGGTTTAGACCACTACTTGGAAATTTGCATATCTTCGGTTATGAGAATTCACCTGCGTGTGGCGATGGTTCTCCTAAAATGAGTTAAGTGAAAGGTTTTATATGATGAAGCGTCAATCTATTACTGGTTCTGGAGTTATGAACGAAATTGTGTTCTATTAAATATTGGCATGTTAGTTGTAGTGAGCGGTACAGAATTTGAAGTAAGGATCAAGGTTGTAGTTCAGTGTTAACAAGGATGTCGCAAGCTCGGATGAGCAGGAAAGTAGTTTCAATGTTTAAAGTAAGTTGGTATTGCCTTCAGCGTCACCTTAGATCGGTGTTTTATGAAAAAGGCTTTGCATCCTGGTTAAGGATTCTTGATCGCTTTTTAGTGTTAGTGCAGCATGTGGTTTAGATGAACAGACCAGTTGTTTGTTACAGAATGTAGTGGGAGAGTGCCCCACGGGAAAGTTGTATAAGTGTGGCATGTAGTCACTTGATTGGTTGAAGAGTTAAACCAAGTATGAAGATTGTGGTGATATCGTTGATTTGGGAATTGACGCCTGGAGGGCACTTAAGTTATTGGGTTGAGGACTGTGGATGATTACTCCGGTTATGATGGTTGTTCTTACGTGTTATGAGAAAAAGGAAAGTTATTATGGACCTTTGAAAGGTTATTCGCCTGGTTCGGTGCGATCAGAATTAGCTTGAGATCTGTGGATGGATTTAAATGTGAATATGGGCTCTGTATCAGGCCATATGTGTTCATTTTAGTAATGCGCTCCTTATGGAAGAGCAATCAAGGTGTTATTTCATCATCAGTTATTTCATATAATGATACATTGCGTGGTGTTAGTTGTAAGATGGCTTGGGGAATTGCTTATGTTTTGAGGTTTTGCATAGAGATGATGTTATATGAGCAAAATAGCTCTTGAGATTCATATCGTATATCGCACCTCAGTTATGCTTGAGCTTTGTAGCTTGTAGCACTATATGTCCCCTCAGGGATGGTTCTATGCACTTAGCGTGCTTGTGATCGATATTCGGTATTTTGTTGTAATAAGCAATTTAGCTCGATGTTCATCTCCTTAGGTAAGTATTATGTATGGATCGGGTGGCATGTCGCCATAGGTATGTTATTTGTTGGGTTACACGCCACAATAATATGATGTTGAGTACAGTTCCCTATAACTGTTTCTACGTGTTTCGTTTCCTATTTTTTTTTAAGCAAAACTCATATTAGCTGTGTGCTTGCATCGCATGTATTATTTGCGAGCGGGGTAATTGGATTTCCTTTTTAGGGTTTGTTTTCCTTTTGTGTCGCGTTCGAGTTGGTAGCCTATTGGCACATTCTGGCATCATATAAGACTTTTGATCATGTCCGGGATGGCTTATTGCTTCAGCAGTTTGTATTGGGTGAGACGAGATCATTGGATTTAGAATCAGTGCTATCTGATTATATGAAGTATATTAAGAAGCTAAGATCATTATTTGGTTCAAGATGAGGTGATGGTTCTTGTCAGGAGTATAGACCCAATGAGTTGTTGATTCGACAGTTGGTTATGAATTTCTACACCTCTTCTGTCGTGACGGTATTGAAAGAGTTAAAGCCAGGTCTATGCATGTCGTGAGGTACAATAGGAGCACCAGATTCATGAATTTTGACTAATTTGTTCAGAGAATGTTATTGTGGTCCTGTGAGTAAAGTGGTGCAAGGTGTGAATTTAGCTAAGTTATGCAGTCATGTTTTGGTACTTCGTGTGGTTATTAATACGGTGAGCGTATGTTAGAACATGCCTAAAGAGAATTCTGGTTTATAGAATTGGGCTCTAAGGCTTACTTGCTTAGGTGGAAAAGGATATCCTCAGATTTATTGAGCTAGGGTGCCTAGTTGAGTTGTGGTAGCATGGGTAGGTGCTCGAGGTGTTAAATAATGATTTCGGACAACCCCAGCATAGTTCTTAGCACGTTCGAGGATGAACGTATGTTTAAGTAGGAGATAATGTAACGACCCGACCGGTTGTTTTGAGCTCTAGCACGTCGTTCAGTAGTTTAAGGCCATGAGCAGCTTCATTTCAAGTATTATGACTTGTACGCATGGTCGGAATTGAATTTCTGGAAGTTCGGAGTTGATTTGGAAAGATAATTCTCATTTTGAAATCTTTAAGATGAAAGAATTAACTAGTATTGGATTTTTGAGCAAACGACCTTGGAATCAGGATTCGAGGGTTTCATCAGGTTTGTATGATAATTTTGGACTTGGGCGTATGCCCAGATCGGGTTTTGGATGACCCGTGAGTGTTTTGGCGCCTATTGTGGAAGTTAGCATTTTGGGAAGAATTTCATAAGTTTGGGTTGAAGAGCATTTCAGTGTTATCGACGTCCGTTTGGGATCCCAAGTCTGGGAGTAGCTTCGTATGGTGATTCTGGTATTGGGAGCGCGATATGAAGTAAATTCGTGGGTCTGTGGGTCATTTTGGGGTCATTTGGATAAAGATAGAAATTTGAAGGCTTTTTAGAACTTTGACCGGAAGTGGACTTTTTGATATCGGGGTCTAAATCCAATTCCGAAAGTTGGAGTAGGTACGTAGTGTTGAATATGACTTTCATGCAAAATTTGAAGTCAATCGGACGTGATTTGATAGGCTTAAACATCGAAAGTAGAAGTTTGAAGTTCTAAAGTTCATCAAACTTAGATTGGAGGTCGATTCATGATTTTAGCATTCTTTGATATGATTTGAGGCCTCAAGCAAGTTTGTAATGTGTTTTGAGACTGGTTGGTATCATTGTTTGGCGTCCCGGGGACCTCTATTGGATTTCGGGTGGTTAACAGATCGAAAATGGAATTTTGAACAAGGCTGAAGTTGTTGGTTGCTAGTTTAATCGCACCTACGAGGCTAGGGCCGCAGGTACGGAGCCGCAGAAGCGATCGTCGTGCCGCATAAGCGGTTAGAAGTGAAGGGATCAGAGGCCGCACGTGCGAAGGAAATCTCGCACCTGCGAGATCGTAGATGCATTCGGTGCGGCGCAGAAAAGGGCTGGGGCAGCAGGAGGAGGACCACAAAAGCGGTATTGTAATTGCACCTGCGGAACGGTAGAAGCGGCCAAGTGACCGCAGGTGCGGAAAGGGATGGAGGCAGTGAGTGTTTTAAATTTCGGGATTTGGCAATTCTTGGAGGGTTTCAACAGGGGATTTTCATCATCAACGATAAGGTAATCTATCCCCAACTATCTTGAGTTAACTACATTGATTATGTATGGATTTGAGCATGGAATTTGACCACGGTTTTGGGTATGAAACTGAGAGTAAATTATATACTTGAGTTCGTGGGGTTATGGGTAAGATTAGTCTTCGAAAATTTTGGAATCCGAGCAAGTGGGCCTGGGGGCGTATTTGTCAACTTTTCGATCGGGGTTAGGAATTGTTATAAATGGATCATTAGGAGAAATTGAGTATATATTAATGGATTTGTATTATTATTGGCTAGCTTTGCAGCTTTGTTAATTGATTCGATTCTTCGGAAGAACGTGGAATGCCGATTATGGATCTTCGAAGCGAGATGAGTCTCATTTCTAACCTTGTAAGAGGGAATTGTCCCCAAAGGTGAGTTAATTGGTTATGTGTTCCTATTGACGATTTGAATTACTTAAATCACATCAGACTGGTAAGTGAATTTCTAAAAGATTGAACTTTATTTTCTTGAATTGTTAAAAGAGAATTGGATTTTCCTTGGATAGTTGTTCCCTAATAAAGTCTTGATTAACTATTCGAATATGTAATTCTATGTGTACCTGCATCACATGTATGATTCACGAGTAGGATGTGTGTTTATTTATGTTGACCGAGTTGCATGTATGATTTGCGAGCGGGGTAATAGATGCATCTATGGTTCGCGCCATTCGACTCTCTGGCAGTGCACAGTTTAAATATTGTTGGATTGGGTCGTACGTCCTTGGTATGATTTGCGCATGCTTGTATTGCTTGCCTTGGAAATTATTGGAGTTGTTATTGCCTCTTCTCGTCTTAAGAATATATGTATAAATGATGAAAAGGAAATTTAAAAATTTCCTATAAAAGAAAGAATTGTGTACTTGCTTCAACCTACTGAACTACAATCATGTTTATAAAAATCTATGATTTAACATATTATTGATATAACATTATTGGACCACTAGTAAGTGTCGAAGTTGACCTCTTGTCTCCACTTTTTCGAGATTAGAAGGATTACTCATTGGGTACACGTTGTTTTCGTACTCATACTACACTTCTGTGCATTTTTATTACACAGACACATGCATCTCTAGTAGCTTAGTAGGCGTGCCAGCATGGTTGATACGGAGACTTAGGTGAGTTACATTTCCCGAGACGACCCGCAGCCAACAAGTCTCTTTCAGATTACTGTATTTATTTTCTATGCAATATTGTATTTCGGACGGTTGTTGTATTACATTATTTCTTAGAAATTGCTCATGCACTTGTGACACCGAGTTCTGGGATGTCTATGGGATTATTCAGTATTTTAAGATTGTTAACGGTTTCATTATCTATTTAGTGAAATTAATTATTTATTGTTTAAATGTTTAAAAGAAATGATTTCAAAAATATCAAAATAAGAAATTACTAGTTATTCGGTGTTGGTTTGCCTGACAACGATGTCCGGCGCCATCACGACCCTTATTGGATTTTGGGTCGTAACACCCATGAGTATATACATACCAAGAACACCAAAATCGGACCCTAAATGGCCACTCAAATCCTCAATGGAAACTCTCCAATACCAAGCCCTAATTCTCCGATTTTAACCCTTATTTTCCAATAATTTCAAGCCTAATCAGTATAATAACGCCATATAATCGATTATTGAGTTGACAAATATTAACTCCAAATGTTATCCCTTGAACCCCTCTTTAAATCCTCCCAAAAAGCACTCAATCTGACTCAAAGATTGTGGAACATAGCTGAAAATCTTAAAGGAAAGCTTATATAGCTTATGGCCCAGTGATTCCGCACCTACAGCCCAAATCACACTTCTATGGACCGCACATGTGGTCAAGATAATCGCGTCTGCGATTTTTTCATTAATTCCTTATGGCCGCATCTGCTTCCAGGAACAAATAATGACCCGGTCGGTTGTTTTATGAGTTACCGCTCCTTTTCTCCCATTTCTGCTTCTTACCGTCTTGTTCAGCTGTATTACATGTTATCAGGTTGATTGGTTCGGGTTAGGAGAGGTTTTGGTAAGGTTTGAGACACTTAGTATCTTGAGAGTAAGCTTAAGTTGGAAAAGTCAACCGAATGTTAAATGATGGGAAAAGGGCTCGGATGTAAATTCTGATGGTTCAGATAGCTTTGAGAGATGCTTTGAGACTTGGGTGTGTGATCGGAACATGTTTTGAAGGATTGTGGTATATTTTGGCTTGAATTGGCAAAAATGGAATTTTGGTAATTTTTTGGTTGATAGGTAAGATTTTGATATAGGGGTCAAAATGGAATTTCGGGAGTTGCAGTAGGTCTATTGTATCATTTACGATGTGTGTACAAAATTTCAAGTCTTTCGGACATGGTTTGATAGACTTTTTGATTAAAAGCGAAATTCGGAAGATTTTGGAACCTTAGGCTTGAATCCGATGTGATTTGGTTGATTCGATGTTGTTTGAGGTGTTTTGAATATTGGTATAAGTATGGATATTGGTATGTGACTTGTTTGTGCTTTTGGTTGATGTCCCAGGGGCCTCGGGGTGATTTGGGATGGTTGACAGAAAGTTAGGAATTGGGAGTTTGCAGCTGAAGTTTTATGGTTGCTGTCATGACCGCATCTGCGGTTGGGAGGCCACAGGTGTGACTCCTGCAGATACGGAAGCAAGCCGCAGAAACGGGCAAGAGGTGAGTCAGACGGAGCCTAAGAAGCTGATGCCTAGATGCATATGCGATAGCGCAGGTGCGGTCCGTGGCCTTTAAGTGAGAACCGCAGATGCAGTGGGTTAGACGCAGAACAGGAAATGGACCGCAGGTGCGGAATCGCTGGGTCAGAAAGTATACAAGATTTCCTTCGCGAATTTTTGCTAAGTTCTCCATTTTTGAAGACGGGAAGTGAGCTAAGGTAGTGAATTTCAAGGGGAAATCAAAGATTATCAGTCAGGTAAGCTACCTAAGCTTCAATACTTGAGTTTATGACCATTTTTCCATTGTTTAACCATGGTATTAGTGGAAATTAAGGAAGAAAACTAAAGGATTAGGGCTTGATACTGGAGATCTTTGAGTGGGGATTTAAGGGGCTATTTGAGGTCCAATTTCGATGCTTTTGGAATGAATGGACTCGTGGGAGGATAAGTATTCTATTGATGTGGTTTTTATGGAATTTCGAGACATGGGATCAGGGGTCGGGTTTTGCCAATTTCGGGAAATATGTTGTAATTTGATTATTTTCGCATGGGCTTCGTTCTCGTAGCATATTCCAATGTTATGATTATAATTTTGGGTAGATTAGGTGCGAGTTGAGGCCAAGACGAGAGGCAAAGGCGTCGCGGATTAGTATTTCATTTGGTTTGAGGTAAGTAACCATTGTAAATCTGGAAATGAGGGTATAAAACCTTGGTATTTCGCATTATTTTGATAAATGAGGTAACACACATGCTAGGTGACAAGTGTGTGCGCGTGCATCGGTAGGGATTGTGACTTGGTCCATCCCGTAGCGACTATTAAGCTGCTTATTTGATTTGAACACTTATGATATCACGTCTTTTAGATATTTATACTATATTATGGGTTGTATGCCATGTTAGGGGCCTTGTGCCGACCTGTTGAGACCCATAGAGGCATTTTTACTGTTTTCCTCACTCTATATGTTTGAAAACATATCCTTAGTCATGTTTTCCTAGTTTATTGTTTAAACCTGGCTTTTATCACTCTACTTCTTAAAATGTGAAAATTGGTTAGGTTGAGTTTCCCTGATTTCCACTGTTATGACCGAGGGGCTGTGAGGTTAATGACTGAAAGGTTGAGGACCTAATGGTGAGGATTTTATATATATATATATATATATATATAT
>MU680579.1:30409-63739 GCA_026770625.1 Nicotiana glauca | reverse complement strand
AATATATATATATATATATATATATATATATATATATATATATATATATATATATATATATATATATATATATATATATTACGGGTTGCGCACCGCAGCGATATGACGCTTGGGCTGTAGCAGCCCCTCCGGAGTTTGTACACCCCCAGTGAGCGTAGTCGACTATAAACTATGGATTGGGCTGCACGCTGCAGCGGTTTTTATGATTATTACTATTATGAGATATTATTGAGCCTGAGTGCTAAGTGTGAGTATTGTGCAACGAGAGTTGAGTCACGAGTGACCGTGATGTTTTCCCGAGAGGCTATATTTATGGGTGATACCTTGCCCTAGGGGCCCATTTATGACACTTTTGTTGATTTTCACTCTTCTTTTATAACGAGCCTCTGTTGAAAACTTCTAAGTAAATGATTTCAAAGTATTTCAATCGTAGCCGAAGTTTTTATGAAGTAACTGGCTTTTAAACTGTTGAGTTTTGATTTACTCTGTTGTATAATCTTATATATGATATTTAACTGCTCGTCACTGCACTCAGACCTTATTTACTTTAGTTACTTACTAAGTTGGCGTACTCACGTTACTTCTTGTGCCTTATGTGCAGATCCAAGTGCCCGAGTGGTAGAGTGAGGGTCCCCAGCATTATCGGAGCTTAACGGAGACTGCAAGGTAGCTGCACGGCGTCCGCAACCCTGCTTTCCTCCTCCATATCTTGGTTTTCTACATTTTAGGACTTATTATGTGTTAGTTAGTCGGATTGGTTGTACTTAGAGGCTCTAGTGACACCAGATTGTTGGGCTGTGTTGGTTTATGCTTGTACTATTTTCCGTATATTTCAGTGATTTAGATATTTCTTATGAGAATTTTAAATATAATCAGTTTAGAAAAATGGTTTATTAAAATGAATTATGTGGCTACTTGTTTGGTTGGGCTTGCCTAGTATTGTGATAGGGGCCATCACAACCGGGGTATTTGGGGTCGTGATAGAACCGCACATGTGGTCCCGCAAATGCACCCAACACACTGCACCTATGGCCAAGCTCCAACTAACCCAAATCTACTTCTGCAACCTCCTCTACGCATCTGCGACGTCACATCTGCGGTCCCAAATCCACAGGTGCGGAAATAACAGAAATAGAAAATCTGCAACCCAACTCTAAAAACCCAAACTCTCCATTAACCATCCAAATCCATCGCGAGGCCCTCGGTACCTCAACCAAGCATGCCAACAAGTCACATACCATTATTCAAACTTGTTCCAATCTTCGAAACACTCAAAACAACATCAAAACACCAAAACAGCCTCAGATTCAAGCCTAAGGATTCCAAAACTTCTAAATTCCGCAAACGATCAAAAAGTCTATCAAACCTCATCCAAATGACCTAAAATTTTGTACACACATCGCAATTAACACAACGGACCTACTCCAATTTCCAAAATCTATTCCGGCCCCAATATCAAAATTTTCACTACCAACAGGAAAATGCCGGAATTCCAATTTCGCCAATTCAAGTCTAAATCTACCACGGACCTCCAAAATATATTCCGATCATGCTCCTTAATCCCAAATCACCTAACGAAGCTATTTGAACTATAACAACAAAATTCCACGACCATTTACTCATAAGTCAACTTTCGGTTGACTTTTCCAACTAAAGCTTACTCAAAAGAGACTAAGTGTCTCATTCCTCTACATAACCACTCCGAACCCTAAGCAAACAACCCGATACCACATAATACAGCTGAACAACACATACAAAAGTAGAATGGGGGAAACAGAGCGGTAACTCATGAAACGACCGATTGGGTCGTTACAGTGTCAAATATCAAAATGGAGTCATATAGGAAAATATAAATTCACTGTCTAAAGAATTATTTAAATTTTTAGATAGCCGACTAAACTGAATTTTGAATTAAGGATAATATTTTACTTACATTATTATAAAAATAATTATTATTGAAAAATAAAGTTTAGAAACTGAAATTTTAAAATAGAAATATTTTTAAAATATATCAAAAAGAGTTCAAGTAGTAATACAAGAGTCAATTCATATCCAAAGAATCCTTCATAGCCTCAACCTTTAATTGTTTTGCCATAAATATAAGTTAGTATTAGTTTGCTTCCTGATTAATGTGACGACCCGGCTGGTCGTCTTAAGAATTAACGCTCTGATCCCCTATTAACTATTTTCCCCATGCCTATTTCTGCTAAATTGAATTGCCAGGATATTCGATTTTGAGTTTCAGAGAGTTTTGGGATACTTAGTCCTTAAATGAGAGCTTAAGTGTTGGAAAGTTGCCCGTAGTTGGAACAGTGTGAAGACAGCCTCGGAATGGAAATCTGATTATTTCATTAGCTCTTTTAGGTGACTTCGGGGTTGGGAGCATGTTCAGAATGTGTTTTGGAGGTTCGTAGCTAATTTAGGCTTGAATTGCCGAAAGTTGGAATTTTGAAGTTTCCGGTTCAATAGTGAGATTTTGATTCGAAGTTCGGAATGGAGTTCTGGATGTTGCAGTAGATTTGTCATGTCATTTGGGATGTATGTGTAAAATTTCAGGTCATTAGGACGTGGTTTCGTTAGGTTTTTTATCGAAAGCGTGTTTTGAGAGAATTTGAAGTTCTTAGGCTTAAATCATTAATTAATTCAGTTTTTCAACGTTGTTTTAGGTGGTTTAAGGATTGGTAAAAGTTTGAATGATGTTACAAGATATGTCCGTAGGTTTGGTTGGGGTCCCGCGGGCCTCGGGTGTGTTTCGGATGCTCAACGGGGCATTTTGAGTTGGAAAAATATTGCAGATTTTGCCCAGGTCTGTTGCAAGCATTTTCTTCTTCGCGATTGAATCCCCTTTCTCGTGTTCGCATAGAGTAAATTCAGAGGCGGGGGAGGGGGGAGGGTAATCCCTTAGTCGTGATCATATGAGTTGGTTCGCGATCGCATAGCTCTGCCCTTTTTCCTTCTCCGCGATTGCAGTACCTCTTCCGCGTTCGCACTGAACAATTTGAGTTGGTGGCTCAATGACCAAATCCTTCTACGCTATGGCATGGCCACGTTCGTGATTGCATAGGCCTGTTTCTCCTTCATCTGCGATCGCAGACCTTAGGCTGCGTTCGCATAGACCAAATTTTGAACCTTTAAAATTTACCTTTCGCGATCGCATTCAATTTCATGCGATCTCATTGAACAAATACCTGGGCAGTCATAAACATTTCAAAACCGAGGGTTTGCCATTTTTATCAAAACACAAGCTTGGGAGCTCGGATTTGGGAGAGATTTCGAGGGCAACGATTGGTTTACGATTCTCTACTCTCTTATGCTTAAAACCCACTAATCTAATTTCGAATTCCTCCTCAATTTCGGATTTTTGAATGTAAAATGGGTAAAACTTCATAGACCAAACTATTCTATTTTGAGTAGGTGATTGACCTCCGATTTGAGAGATTTTTATATGGTTAGACTCGTGAGAGTATGAGGGTTCTAAAAATGTTAATCTCATCCGATTATGAGAAGTTGGCCTGAGGGGCATTTTGGTCATTTTACCTAATTTTGCGCCTTACCTTAAAATTAAGTAGTGGAATCAGTTGCTTGAGATGTTATTTATGATATGTATTTGAATTGAATAAATTTGGGCCATTTGGAGTCGGATACTCATGGCAAACGCGTGGTTTCGAGTTGATTTTGGTGCCGATTGAAGTAAGTAGCTTGTCTAACCTTGTATGGGGGACATTTCCCCTTAGGATATGATGTTTGGTAATTGAATGCCTTGTACATGAGGTGACGAGCGCGTACTTGAGCTGATTGTTGAAAAAAAGAATCTGTTTACTTGAAGTATTTCAATTGAGTTTTCTTTTGCTTATCTGTTTATTCTAATTGTAAGCTTTTCCTGTGTTAGCTTAGAGAAGCATGTTTATTTGACTTACTTGCCTATTTGCTTAAACTGTCTGGTTTGTATTCCGTGAAGCATGTTAGGCTAGAATATACTATTACTTGTTATGAGTTAAGCATTATTCTTGTTGTTTGAGCTGTTATTGTATGTTTTTAAATTTGGGTCTACGGGACGGCATCCCGGGAGATCCCCTGTACGTGATGTATTCTAGACTGAGACTGCGGGATAACAGGAGATCCCTGGCACATGTATATATAAGTATTGAGGATACCAAGACATCCTCGAGATACCAAGAGATCCATCATGTGTAAGATCGGGATACCAAGAGATCCCTCGCGTATATGATAAGGATACCAAGAGATCCTCGGGATACCAAGAGTCCCCGGCTATTATTTCCTATTGTGAGCATTATTCCTTATATTGTTTTGTTTCTACCTTCTATTATTGTTTTCCTTATTTATCCTGCTTAGATTCACGTTGTAGACTTTATCTATATTGTGTTTCCTTATTATATCATTTATTATGTTTTGTCTCAGTAGGGCCCTGACCTTTCCTCGTCACTACCCAATCGAGGTTAGGCTTGGCACTTGCTGAGTACCGATGTGGCGTACTCATTCCCTTTATACGCATGTTTTTCATGTGCAGATCCAGGTAGCTCTACCCAAGTATATCATCCTCGAGGCAAAGAGATCTAGTAGAGACTTCGAGGTACATCTGCCGCGTTCGCAGACCAGGAGTCTCTATCTTATTCTTGCCATAGCAGTTAGCTTTTCCTTTCGTACTGTTGTCTTAGACATTCTGGAGTTAGACCAGTGTATTACCTTCCGTTAGCTTGTGTTCCCGTGAGTTTTCAGGTTTTGGGATGATATTGTAGACTTCCGCTCTATTTAGATTTTTATGTCGAGTGGCATTCATATACAGTTTTCCTTCTAGTTTTGTTTAGTTTAATTATTGTTTTCGCAAGTTATGTTATTTCCGCATTGATAGGCTTACCTAGTCGTAGGGACTAGGTGCCATCACGACATGTTCATGGAGGGCGAACTGGGGTCATGACATGTTGATGTCATAGCTCTAGGTTCATAGGAGTCATGGAAAACAGGTCGGTTTATTAGAGTCTCGTTGATCGGTACGGAGACGTCTGTACTTATCCACAAGAGGCTATACAACTGTTAGGAAATTTTTTTACTTCACTTGATTTCCTTGTCGTGCAATATTTTGACATCACGAATTCTAAACTTCTATCTTCTATTCTCTCACAGATGGTGATGACACACGCTACTCGGGATGATCAGGCACCCGCGCCCCTACTGCAGCCGTCAGAGGCTGGGGCCGGGGTAGAGATCGAGGACGCGCACGTGGTATAGCCAGAGCACCTGCACGAGCTGCCGTTGAGGCACCACTAGCAGATCAAGTCGGACACTAGGCACCTGGCATGCCTACTACTTCCACTGCTACTCTGGATCTCTAGGAGACTTTGGCTCAGTTCATGAGTATGTACATTACCTTGGCTCAGGCAGGGATGCTTCCCTTTGCTGCAGCCACATCCCAGGCCGGTGGAGGAGCACAGACTCCCTCTGCCCACTCTTCTGAGCAGCGAGTGCATGTTGAGTAGGTTCCCGAGATTATTACTACACCACCTACAGTGCCCGTTCAGCCCGAGAACATGGCAGCGGCTTCCGAGGATGAGCAGCTGAGGCTTAAGAGGTTTAAGAAGTACAAGCCTCCTGTATTCAGTGGATTAGCATCAGACTATGCCTTGGGATTTCTAGAGGAGTGCCATCATATTCTTTGCACCATGGGCATAGTAGAGTCTAGCGGGTTTCCTTCACTGACTTCCAGCTTCAGGGAGCCGCCTATGATTGGTGGTGCACTTATGAGATAGACAGTCCAGCCGAGGCTGCCTCACTGACTTGGACCCAGTTCTCAGATATTTTCATAAGAGAGTTGGTCCCTCAGAGTCTCAGAGATGCATGGCGCGTAGAGTTTGAGCATTTGCGCCAGGGTGCTATGATCATTTCGGAATATGCTATCCGCTATACCAGGTTGGCCAGGCATGCACCGGCCTTGGTTGCTATAGTCCGTGAGATAGTTCACTTGTTCATTGTGGGCCTTACCCGACCTGTCAGATCTAGCATGGCTTGAGAGTTGGAGATGGACATCCCTTATCAACAGGTAGTGAGCATTGCTAGAAGGATCGAGGGTATGCTCGCTAGAGAGCGAGTGGAGAGAGAGGCCAAGAGGTCTCGAGAGTCGGGCCACTACTCTTGTGCCCGTACCCCAACAGCAGGTCGTCATGCCAGGGGTAAGTGGGTCTCCCCATTCATTCAGCTCTTACAGTAGGCAGTAGTGCTCTAGCTCCGCCTATACCTCAGGAGCCTTACTATGCACCTCCAGTTTCTAGCGCGCCTCCTGCGCGGAGTGCTTTCAGAGGTCAATCCAGCAGACTTAGCCCGATCCAGTCACAGCCACCGCACCCTCCCAAATCTTGTTTTGACTGTGGTGACACCCGCCATATGGTGAGGGATTGCCCTAGACATGGGAGAAGTGCACCCCTACAGACTTCTCAGCCACAGCGTGCTCCTTAGAGTTCTCAGGCCATGATCACAGCTCTAGCTGCTACCCCATCAGCCCAGCCGGCTAGGGGCAGAGGTCGGGAAGGTAGAGGTCACCCTTGGGAGAGGGGCCAGGCCAGATATTACGCTATTCTTGCTCATACTGAGGTTTTTGCCTCCGAGTCCGTCATTATAGGTATTATACTGGTTTGTCACAAAGAGGCTTCAGTTCTATTCGATCCGGGCTCTACTTACTCTTATGTGTCTTCTTACTTTGCTCTGTATTTGGGTGTGCCTCGGGATTCTTTGAATGCCCATGTTTATGTTTCTACTCATATGGGGGATTCTCTTGTTGTGGACTGCGTTTATCGGCCATGTCTGGTTACTATTTGTGGTGTTTACACCAGAGCAGATTTATTGTTACTTGGTATGGTTGACTTTGATATTATCTTGTTCATGGACTGGTTGTCGCCCCATTTTGCTATTCTTGATTGTCACGCCAAGACCGTGACGCTGGCTATGCTAGGTATTCCACATGTTGAGTGGAGTGGTACTTTAGATCACACTCCCAGTAGAGTTATCTCTTTCCTTAAAGGTCAATGTATGGTTGAGAAGGGGTGTGCCTCGTATTTAGCTTATGTGAGAGATGTCAGTATTCATACCCCTTCTGTTGATTCAATCCCAGTGGTACGGGATTATCCCGATGTATTTCCAGCTGATCTTTCGGGCATGCCACCCGATAGAGACATTGATTTTGGCATTGATATGTTTCCGGGCATGTAGCCCATTTCCATTTGTCCGTACTGTATGGCTCCTCTTGAGTTGAAGGAGTTAAAGGATCAATTACAGGAATTACTTGATAAGGGCTTTATTCGCCCTAATTTTTCACCTTGGGGTGCTCTTGCCTTGTTTGTGAAGAAAAATGATGGTTCTATGCATATGTGTGTTGATTATCACCAGTTGAACAAGGCTACAGTGAAGAGCCATTATACTTTGCGTCATATTGAGGATCTGTTTCACCAGCTTCAGGGTGCACATGTGTTTTCTAAGATTGACTTGCACTCAGGTTACCATCAGTTGAAGATTCGAGAACTAGATATCCCGAAGACTACATTCAGGACTCGGTATGGCCATTATGAGTTCCTTGTTATGTCATTTGGGTTGACCAATGCCCCAACAACTTTCATGCATTTGATGCACAATGTGTTCAGGCCATATCTCAACTCGTTCGTCATTGTTTTCATATATGATATTCTTGTATACTCCCGGAGTCGGGAAGATCATGAGCAGTACCTGAGGATAGTGCTTCAGACCTTGAGATAGAAGAAGTTATATGCAAAGTTCTCAAAATGGAGTTTTGGTTGAGTTCTATGGCATTCTTAGGCCACGTGGTATCCAGTGAGGCATTTAGGTGGATCCGAAGAAGGTGGAGGCAGTGTAGAGTTGGCCTAGGCCCTCCTCAGCTACAGAGATTTACAGTTTCCTTAGCTTGGCGGGCTATTACCGTCGTTTTATAGAGGGATTTTCGTCGATTGTGGCCCCTATGACTAGATTAACCCAGAAGGGTGCCCCATTTCAGTGGACAGAGGAGTGTGAGGTAAGCTTTTAGAAGCTCAAGACAACTTTGACTACAACCCTAATTTTGATATTACCTACCGTTTCGGGGTCTTATACTGTCTATTGTGATGCCTTGAGGGGTGGCCTCGGAGCGGTGTTGATGCAAGATGGTAGTATGATTGCCTACGCGTCCAGACAGTTGAAGATGCATGAGAAGAATTACCGTATCAACGACCTTAAGCTAGCTGCTGTTGTTCATGCCTTGAAGATCTGGCATCATTATTTATACGGTGTGCCTTGTGAGATCTATACTGACCATCAGAGTTTATAGCACTTGTTCAAGCAAAAGGATCTAAATATGCGTCAAAGGAGGTGGTTAGAGTTGCTGAAGGATTATAATATTTCTATTCTGTATCACCCGGGCAAGGCCAATGTGGTGGTGGATGCCTTGAGTCGCCGGGCAGAGAGTTTGGGGAGTTTGGCACATTTACCAACTTCAGAAAGGCCTATGGCGATGGATGTTCAGGCCTTAGCCAGCTAGTTTGTGAGATTGGATCTTTCGGAGCCTAGTCGGGTTCTAGCTTGTATGGTTTTCGGGTCTTCATTATTTGATCGTATCAGGGAGCGGCATTATGATGACCCACATTTTCTTGTCCTTAAGGACAAGGTTCAGCGTGGTGATGCCAGAGATGTGACCATTTGACATGACGGGGTATTGAGGATGCAGGGTCGGATTTGTGTGCCCAATGTTGATGTGCTTCGAGAGTTGATTTTAGTGGAGGCCCATAGTTCGCGGTATTCCATCCATCCGGGTGCCGCGAAGATGTATCAGGACTTGAGGCAGCACTATTGGTGGAGGCAGATGAAGAAGGATATAGTTGGGTATGTGTCTAGATGCCTCAACTACCAGCAGGTGAAGTATGAGCACCAGCGACCGGGTGTGTTGCTTTAGCAGATAGAGAATCCGGAGTGTAAATAGGAGCGCATCACTATGGACTTTGTATCTAGACTCCCACGGACCTTGAAGAAGTTTGATTCCATTTGGGTTATTGTGGATCGGCTGACAAAGTCCGCTCATAATTCATGTGTGTACCACTTATTCATCGGAGCAGTTGGCGGAGATTTATATCCGGGAGATCATCCGTCTACATGGTATTCCAGTTTCTATTATTTCAGACAGAGGTACTCAATTTACATCGCAATTCTGGAGATCTGTGTAGCAGGATCTAGGTACTCGGGTGGAGTTAAGCACAACATTTCACCCCCAGACGGACAGACAGTCCGAGCGCATTATTCACATTCTTGAGGATATGCTCTGTGTGTGTGTGATTGATTTTGGAGGGTCTTGGTATTAGTTCTTGCCATTGGTAGAGTTTGCTTACAACAACAGTTATCAGTCCAGCATTCAGATGGCACCGTATGAGGCTTTATATGGTAGGAGGTTTAGATCTACGGTGGGTTGGTTTGAGCCGGTTAAGGCCAGGCTTTTGGGCACAAAGTTGGTTCACGACACATTGGAGAAGGTTAAGACGATTTAGGATAGACTCCGTACAACCCAGTCCAGATAGAAGAGCTACGCAGATAGGGAGGTTCATGATGTTTCGTATATGGTTGGTGAGCGGGTTCTGCTTCGGGTTTTGCCTATGAAAGGTTTCATGAGGTTTGGAAAGAAAGGGAAGTTGAGTCCAAGGTTTATTAGCCCTTTTGAGATTTTGAGGCGAGTTGGGGAGGTTGCTTATGAGCTTGCCTTAACTCCCAGTTTGGCCGAGGTTCATCCAGTATTTCATGTTTCGATGCTCCGAAGGTATCACGGGGACCCATTGCACATGTTGGATTTCAGTTCAGTCCAGTTGGACAATGATTTATCTTATGTTAAGGAGCCAGTGGCTATATTGGACAAGCAGATCAAAAAGTTGAGGTCAAAGAACATTTCTTCAGAAAAGGTTCAGTGGCGGGGTCAGCCGACCGAGAAGGCGACCTGGGAGACCGAGCAGGATATGCACAGCAGTTACCCTCATCTTTTCACTAATTCAGGTATGTCTTTATGCTCGTTCGAGGACGAATGAATGTTTAAGTGTAGGAGGATGTGACGACCCGGCCGGTCGTCTTAAGAATTAACGCCTCGATCCCCTATTAGCTATTTTCCCCAATCCTATTTCTGCTAAATTGAATTGTCAGGACATTCGGTTTTGAGTTTCGAAGAGTTTTGGGATACTTAGTCCTTAAATGAGAGATTAAGTGTTGGAAAGTTGCTCGTAGTCAGAACAGTGTGAAGATAGCCTCGGAATGGAAATCTGATGGTTCCTTTAGCTATGTTAGGTAATTTTGGGGTTGGGAGTTTGTTCAGAATATTTTTTGGAGGTTTGTAACTAATTTAGGCTTCAATTGCCGAAAGTGGAAATTTTAAAATTTCAGGTTCGATAGTGAGATTTTGATCCGAAGGTTGGAATGGAATTCCGGAAGTTGCGGTAGCTCCGTCATGTCAATTGGGATGTGTTTGTAAAATTTCAGGTCATTCGGACGTGGTTTGGTTGGGTTTTTTATCGAAAGCGTGTTTTGAGAGAATTTGAAGTTTTTAGGCTTAAATCATTGATTAATTCGAGTTTCCGACGTTGTTTTAGGTGGTTTAAGGATTGGTACAAATTTGAATGATGTTACGGGATATGTCCGTAGGTTTGTTTGAGGTCCCGGGGGCCTCGGGTGTGTTTCGGATGCTCAATGGGGCATTTTGAGTTGGAAAAATATTGCAGATTTTGCCCAGGTCTGTTGCAGGCATTTCCTTTTTCACGATCCCATCCCCTTTCTCGCGTTCACATAGAGTAAATTCGGGGGGAGGGGGGGGCAATCCCGTATTCCTGATCGCGTGAGTTGGTCTGCTATCGCATAGCTCTGCCCCTTTTCCTTCTCCACGATTGCAGTACCTCTTCCGCGTTCGCATTGAACAAGTTGAGCTGGTGGCTCACTGACCAAATCGTTCTACGCTATCGCATGGCCACATTCGCGATCGCGTAGGCTTGTTTCTTCTCCATCTGCGATCGCAGGCCTTAGGCTGCATTCGCATATACCAAATTTTGAACCTTTCAAATTTACCTTTCGCGATCGCATTCAATTTCATGCGATCGCACAGAACAAATACCTGGGCAGTTATAAATATTTAAAAACCGAGGGTTTGCCATTTTTATCAAAACACAAGCTTGGGAGCTTGGATTTGGGAGAGATTTCGAGTGATTTTTGAGAGAAACGATTGGGTAACGATTCTCTACTCTCTTATGCTTAAAACCCACTAATCTAATCACGAATTCCTCCTTAATTTCGGATTTTTGAATGAAAAATGGGTAAAACATCATAGACCAAACTATTCGGTTTTGAGTGGGTGATTGACCTCCGATTTGAGATATTTTTATATGGTTAGACACGTGAGAGTACGAGGGTTCTGAAAATGTTAATCTCATCTGATTTTGAGACGTTGTCCTAAGGGGCATTTTGGTCATTTTACCTAATTTCGCATCTTAGCTTTAAATTAAATAGTGGAATTAGTTGGAGTCGGATACTCATGGCAAACGAGTAGTTTCGAGTTGATTTTGGTGCCGGTTGAAGTAAGTGGCTTGTCTAACATTGTGTGGGGGACCTTTCCCCTTAGGATATTATGTTTGGTAATTGAATGCCTTGAACGTGAGGTAACGAGCGAGTACTTGAGCTTATTGTTGAAAAAAAATCTATTTACTTGAAGTATTTCAATTGAGTTTTCTTTTGCTTATCTGTTTATTCTAATTGTAAGCTTTTCCTGTGTTAGCTTAGAGAAGCATGTTTAGGTGACTTACTTGCATATTTGCTTAAACTGTCTGATTTTGTACTCCGTGAAGCATGTTAGGCTAGAATTTACTATTACTTGTTCTGAGTTTAGCATTATTCTTGTTGTTTGAGATGTTATTGTATGTTTTCAAATTTGGGACTACGGGACAGCATCCCGGGAGATCCCCTGTACGTGATGTGTTCTGGACTGAGAGTGCAGGATACCAAGAGATCCCTGGCGCGCGCACACACACACACACACACACACACACACACACATATATATATATATATATATATATATAAGTATTGAGAATACCAAGAGATCCTCGGGATACCAAAAGATCCCTCGTGTGCAAGATCGGGATACCAAGATATCCCTCGCGTATATAATAAGGATACTAAGAGATCCTCGGGATACCAAGAGATCCCCGGCTATTATTTCCTATTGTGAGCAGTATTCCTTATACTAAGCGCCCGTTCGCGCATACAAATACGTGGAAGGAATTCAAAGAGTTATATTCCAAGCTGAATCAAAGACGCACGATAAGAATTTCAAGAATGTGAAGTTTTTCCTAAAGGTTCTGCAGCCTCTCGAGGATAAATACAGACGTATCCGTAATGATCCGCAAGACTCTACTAAACCTGCTCATGAATCGCGGGACCTAGTAACCTCGGCTCTGATACCAACTTGTCACGACCCAAATCCCAAACCCGATCATGATGGCGCCTCTTGTGAAGATAAGGCCAGCCAGTCAACCCAACTCGTCCTTTAAAATAGTTATTAAACACAATTATAGTATAATCATGGTTTAATGATACCAAATAGCGGAAAAATATAGATAAAGATGCGGAAATCCAACCCAACATTGCCCTAACCGGGGTGTCGCAAGTCATGAGCAACTAAGGAATCCTGACACAAGTCTACTAAATACGAAATCCGATACAATAGCTCGAATAACGTAGGAAGAATAAGATAAAGGAGTCACGGGAGCTGCGGACGCCAACAGATACCTCATAGTCTCTGAAACACCGCTTGGACTGGAAGGATCAGTTCTTAGGAGTGGAAACCTGCTATGCCTGAATCTGCACACACGGTGCAAGGAGTAATATGAGTACTCCGACCCAGTGAGTAATAAATATAAATAGTGGCTGAAAGCAAGAAAACACGTAAATGCACAAAGCATTCTATACAGATGTAGTAAAATCACTTAAATAGCAAATCAGTGAAATATTAGATGAAATCTCTTTTAAACCAGTAAAACAGGTAATTTGGCAGTAAATGACAAGTAGAAATTTGCCCCTCAGGCTCAATATCAAAATAACAAGTAGAAATCTGCCCCTCGGGCTGAGTATCAAAATAACAAGTAGAAATCTGTCCCTCGGGCTCAGTAGCAGTAACTCACAACAGTATCAGCCCCTCGGGCTCACTCTTAGAACAATATCATATAGTAACCGCTACGGCGTGCAGCCCGCTCCATTTATTTATCGTCGACAGCGCTCACTGGGGGTGTGCAGACTCTGGGAGGAGCTCCTAAATGTCAAGCTCAATATCAAGCCACCTCGTGGCATGAATTTATTCCTGGTTAGTCATTGTTACCTGACCAAGTCGCGTTTTACATTGCCATTGTTACCATTGTCTAAAGTTTGTCCGCTCCGATTAATCATTGTTACCTGACCAAGACGCGTCCTACAGTGCCATTGTTACCACTGTCTAAAGTTTGTCCGCTCTGGTCAGTCATTGTTACCTGACCAAGACGCGCCCTACAATGCCATTATTACCACTGTTTAAAGTTTGTCCGCTCTGGTCAGTCATTGTTACCTGGCCAAGTGGATACCCGCGCTCACTATGGGTGTGCAGACTCCGGAGGGGCTCCTACAGCCCAAGCGCAATAATAACATAAGGCCTGAAATCCTTCTCACAGAATAACACAAGGCCTGAAAGCCTTCTCACATCACTCATAAGGCCTGAAAGCCTCCTCACATCACTCAACATATCCTCACATATGGACCTCGGCCTTACTCAGTCTAAAAATCATCATAAGCCCCTCTGGCATTTGTAAAATAGTAGTTCTCAGCCCAAAATATCATTTAGAATATCATTTGAGTTTCAAATCTGTATAAAAGTGGCTTAGTCCGTAAAACAATAATTATCAACATGTCTGAGTTTAAATATAAGTCAAACAGTGAGGAAATAGTGATAAAAATTCCCGAAGGGTTCAAATAATTGGCACGAAGCCCAAATATGGCAATCAGCCCAAATCATGATGATAACAAATAAATTTCAATCAAATACGCGGTAAAATCATCAATCGGGATGGACTAAGTCACAATCCCCAACGGTGCTCTACCCCACGCTAGCTATCCGGCGTGCAAGTCACCTCAATATAGCACTACGATGTGCAATCCGGGGTTTCAAACCCTCAAGACATCATTTAACATCATTACTCACCTCGAACCAGATACTTTTTTTAACCCGCGATGCCTTTGCCCCTCGAATTGGCCTCCACGTGCGTCGAATAAACGTGCACAGACAAAATACAAACAATAAAAGAGAAACACCACAAAAATCCACAAAAATTGCAAACAACACAAAACTATTTTGTTTTAAATTTTTTTTGGAGTAGTTCTCGTAGGGCAAAAATCACGTGCTTATAGGGGTGAACTGCTCTTCTCTCTTGGAGCAGAAGATGATGGTTTGTGTTGAGTCTGATGGTCGATCATTACGAAGACCGGCTTCGCCGATGGATCCTCCTTCATCAGATCTGGGGTGAATGGTAGGGTTTGGAAGCTCTGTAGTATGTGGTTGCTGAGTGTTTGGGGGTCGGTAAATTTCCTTTTAAGCATATGTTATTTCCTGGTAGTACTATCTTTCCTATACTGGATCCGCTTTCACAAATTAGTGCATATCCCAAATTACCTACCACAGATTCATCTACTGGTGCTGATGTCCGTCCACATGAGGCTGATGTTACACCTGAGGGGGAGCCTCCTTGTTTTCCTCTTGCTGCTCATCACCACATTCTAGACCAGTGTACAAATCCTGCAGGGACCTCCCTGATAATGCAACACCTGTTGTTACTCATGATGAGGCTTACAATGACTCTGCAGAAGCTGTTGATGTTGCAACCCCTATTGTAGTAGTTAACTCACCTGGTGTTGTACCTACTCAGGTCAGAAAATCCTCCAGGCCTAGCAAGCCTCCCTTATGGATGCAAGATTATGTGGTGCAGTCCAATGCTACTAGGTGTTCTAATCCTATCTCAGCATATGTGAGCTATTCTCACATTACTCCCTCGTACAGTCAAGTCTTGTCAGTTTATTCAACATGTTCTGAGCCTCGGTCCTTTAGTGAGGCAGCCACTAATCCTCAGTGGGTAGAAGCTATGAAGCTTGAGATTGCAGCCTTAGAAGAAAACAAAACCTAGAGCATAGTTGATCCGCCTCCTGGCAAAACACCAATAGGGTGCAAGTGGATCTTCAAAGTTAAGTACAAAGCCTCGGGAGAGGTTGAAAGATACAAGGCAAGACTTGTAGCCAAAGGCTACAGTCAAAAGGAAGGCTTGGACTACAGTGAAGCCTTCTCCCCTGTAGCTAAAATGGTAAGAGTTAGGTCTATTATAGCTCTTGCTTCCTCCCAGCACTTGATGATTTACCAAATGAATGTTCATAATGCATTCGATAATGGTGAATTGGTTGAAGAGGTGTACATGCATATTCCATAGGGGTTTTGTAGACAGGGGGGATTAAGAAGGTCTGCAAACTCACAAGTTCCTATATGGTCTTAAACAAGCACTAAGGCAGTGGAATATGAAGTTAACGGAGGTACTTCTGCAGATGGGATTCAAACAGAGTCATTATGATTATTCATTGTTCATCAGAGGCACTAATAGTGACACATTCATCATCCTTCTATATACGGGTGACTTGTTGATCACATGAAACAATGATAAGTTACTTTGTGACACCAGAATAGAGTTGGAGAAGAAGATCAAGATGAAGGATCTAGGGGAATTGAAATTCTTTCTGGGAATTGAATTTGCTAGATCAAAGAAAGGAATCCTTATATGTCAAAGAAAGTATGCACTAGAGTTTATATCTGAAGCAGGCTTGGGTGGAGCAAAGCCTTCTGGTACACCATTAGAACTGAATCAAAAACTCACATCTGTAGAGTATGACAAATGTATTCAAAATTGCAAACAAGAAGGTGATCAGGAACTCAAGAATCCTAGTTGTTATTAGAGCCTTGTGGGGCGGCTGTTGTATCTCACCATGACAAGACTTGGTATTGCCTTTGCAGTTCAGGTCTTAAGTCAGTATATGCACTGTCCCAAAGTGTCACACATGGAACTTGCTATTAGAGTAGTGAGATATATCAAAGAAGCAAGAGACTTGGGATAACTTATGCCTGCAGAAAGTACAGACAAGCTAGTCGCCTACTGTGATTCTGATTGGTGATCATGTATAGAGACAAGTAGGTCAGTTACTGGGTACTTGATCACATTTGGAAATTCACTGGTGTCTTGGAAGTCAAAGAAACAAATGATTGTGTCCATAAGTTCAGCTGAGGCTGAGTTCAGAAGTATAGCCTCATGTGCAGCAGAAGTCACTTGAATGGTTGGGCTGTTTAAGGAACTTGGAGTTAGAACTCAGCAACCTATAAGTTTGATATGTGACAGCAAGGTTGCTATACAAATAGCTGTTCATCCCATTTTCCATGAAAGGACCAAACATATTGACATTAATTGTCATCTTGTTAGGGAGAAAATACGTCAAGGACTGCTGAAGACAGAGTATGTGCATACTAAAGATCAACTAGCAGATTTACTGACAAAGAGCTTGGGGAAGTTTCAACATGATCATTTACTGAACAAACTAGAAGTGAAGAATGCATATCAATCATCAGCTTGAGGGGGAGTGTTGATTGGAGTTAGTAAAGCAAGTTGATAAGTTAACCATAGTTAGAAATGTAACTGTAGACTGTAGTTAGAAGTAAGTTAGTACAATGTTAGAAGTCAGTTATACTGTAGCTTTATAAATACACAACACACTCATGTACAGATACACGGTTGTATAAGTTTTCTTCTCAGTAACAAATTTTGTTTTCTCTTCTCTGAGTGTTGCCTTCTCTTGCATGTCTTCTTCCTCAAGCTCGACTTTCAGATTCAAGGCAGCTAACATGCTCCATTTTAATCTTCATATTTACAGTTAATTTTCATGTCCAATTAGTACTAATTGGCTAAATTGATATCGACCGAAGTATAAAAATTTAAGGAACAAACATATAGTAGTGTATATTGATAGGTTTGTGTTACAGCCCAAATCACACGGCAGAAAAACATCACATAGAGAAACAAATTAAAAAGAAAAACCACGACACACAAACCTAAGAGCTGATGATCACAGTTCCATGGCTGCAGTCTTATCGTTATTATTACAAAAGCTTTTATAGCACACACTTAAATTACTGTGAAATAATCTTAACAATTGCAAGGGTCACAGGTGCAGTTTGATCCACACTTGCACCCATTTCCTCCTTCTGCTGCTTTCTCTCCGAATTCCTCAAAGCTGCAACATTTCACGTATATTTTTTAGCTTTCTAATTTCTAATTTCATTTTTTGGAGTTAATTAGTTTCACTGGAGACAACTTATATATGTTTTAACAAAAAAACATAGAAAGAAAGAAATTCGAAAGATAAAATTAGACGTACTTGTTCATGGGAGCAACATCCTGAATGATGGTAAAAGTAGTGGACTTCTCCAAGTCTGGGTACATCCCACATCTACAATACATACATTAAAAACAAAAGTCAAGTATATTTTTTTAAATTTAATATACGACTCGAATCAGCGGTATTCCAAATATTAACACAAAATATATAGTAAAAACACTTACCCTCCGCCACTGCCGCATTTGCAGCCAGATCCACAACCGCAGTTTCCTCCGCAGCAAGACATGTTTTGTTTTTGTTGTTGTAAAATAAAGTTGAAACACTAAAGCAAGTTGTTGTTGTAGTTGTGATGAACACAGCTTGGGGGGATTTTATAGGAGAAAGGAGGATACAATATTACAATTGGTGATTGTGTGGATGACACGTTGACAATATAATTAATTGGGAATTTGTAAACTAGTGTTTAATAATGATTGAAGTATCTTTTTAGAGGAGAAAGCCATGAAACTTGCTGCCATAGGGGGGAGTTTGAGAATGAAAATTTGATTTATTTAATTTCTAAGTCTTAAGGAAATTAAAATAGAATCGATCAGCCGATCGACAATGTTGACATTCCTAAGGTGGGTCCTTGATATTAAATTATTTGTAAAAGATAAAGTACGCCAATGGCCCTTGAATATTTGCTGCGTAAGTATTTAGTCCTTAATTACGTTTAGGAGAAAAAACGTTGGCCTCTGTTATTTGTGTGATATTATTTTCTCGACATTTAAAAAGAATGCTACAATATTATTAGAATTGAGAATAATTTAATTCTTAACCTTTTATTTTACTCTGAGTGAGTAACAGAGTAATTTTTATACTCATATAAATGTTACAAGTTTCAAAATAATATAGCCACACTAATTTTATGATATATATGAGAAGAGAGGTCTGAAAAATCTATTTTTTTTCCCTAAATTTCTTTTCAAGTCAAACTACGTCACATAAGTTGAATAGAGAAGTAATAATCGTAGCACTTTGGTTAAGTACCATTAAATATTCCTTTACGTTCGTTAGATACTGATAATGTAGTGAAATTTTTGAAGAGCATACAAGAATTCACTTATTAAACCAGACGACTAAGAAAAAATGGTTGTATGTTTGAACATTAGTTGATTTAAGCTTAGTGTACTAGTCGCAGCTTTCATATAGTGTTTACACTTTCTCTTTTTAACGCTCCGTCCCCTTGTATAGGGGCAACTTTGATCGCGGCTCTTAGTCATTTAACAAAAAAAAAAATAGAAGGATTAGGACATTCAAAAAAAAAAGAAAAAAGATAAATCATCAAAATTTATGGTGCAATGAACGTATGAGATTCTTCCGTTCTTAATTAAAGATTTTAGATTTCAGCTACGGAGATGAAAAAGGTACTTTAAGCAAGGGTGTCAATAAATATTTAAAAACCGACTAAACCGACCGAACCGTACTGTATCGAATTGATTTTTAGGTTTCTTATAATAAAACCGTAGGTTTTTATATAAATCTATAACAGAACTGATAATTAGGATAGGTTTTTTATTTTATGAAAATAAACCGAAAAAATACCGAACCTTACGGAATAAATTTGCAATGTAAAAAATATATTTATATATTAAGTTTAAAAATAATAAAGCATTAAATTTTTTCTGGGTCTTGGAATTATGAAATAGTTACAAGACAACAAGTAATTAAACTTAAAATCCTAATTCCGGAACATATTATGCTACTCATATTGAAACTAAATTATTTCCAGCATATTCACTAGTAAAACACAATGTATTGTAGCGATTATGAGTAGCAAACTACAATGTATTGAATATGTTTCCTTTCGTAGTTTTAGATTTATCTTTTTGAATATTTAATCATATATAGACTTCATTCTTGAGATCAAGCTTAGTTAATATCTTTCCACTCGTGTGATTTATATTTTTTTTATTTGCTTATTCTTTTACATGACATATAGAATAGTTGATGGATCTATATTCTAGCCATCTTTTATATTTTTTTAATTTATCACTTTTTAAATTGTAAAAATATCTAGAGAGTTTTGCTAAGTCCTATAAAAGTACGTATGTTATTGCATTATACTTCTACTAGTGATTTTTTGCATGACATTTAAAAAAAATTATCTTATATTTACCGAACCGTATCGATACCAAAGAGAAACCGACATAATTGTGACGGTTTCGAAAAGTCTAATTTTTGTTATACATAATAGAATAACCAAAAGATAGGGTATGGTATAAATTTTATAAAATAACCGGACGAACCGAACCATTGACTCCCTTAACTTACCCTTTTGATAGGAATTATGCAACCTGAATCTGAATCATTAGACTCTAATGCGGGTAAGGAATACTAGGTGTAGAACGAAAACAAAGATATACTAAAAAAGCTAAATAAATAATCAAATATGAATTTCCATTAAGGAAATAAAAGGTATAGAAACATTTGGATGTATTTTAATGTTAACTAAACAGTTTACTACCCAGAGGTGTGGTAGAATGATAAAGATTTTTCATTCTTTAGTAAAGATCTCGGATTTGGGTCAAAAAAATGAAGTATTCTTTGACATACAACACGCCTATAGTTAAATCAGAAAAAGAGATTTCTACTCCTTGTTTTAAGAGTTTGAGATCATGATTATCGTATCAACATGACAACAAGTAGATAAGTGCCATCGTATTTAAAGTTTAAGGAATATTAGTTCAAAATATTTACCCTTATGTATTACAAGCATTTTCCTTTCAGGTATAACTTTACAATTATACCTAAGGTCAAAAGGCACGGTGAAATTTTCAACTCTAACCACTGACATTTAGGATCGACATCAATCTAGGATTTATAAACTTTTTCTCGCTTTACCATATTAAATAGCATTATCCAATTGGTATTGTATTGTTGGAGACTAGTAGAGAGCAACTTCTTATATTTAATTTGATTCCACTTGCTTTTGATAAATCTAGACCATTTATTTTGTTCAATTAAATAATTCCTAACAGCCTCGACAAGACCAATTATTCTTTTATCGTCTCAATCAATCCAAAAGTAGGCTTATTTGGAGTTTTGATTCTTGAAAAACTCTGCAACGTAACGACCAAAGAAAAGGTCTTTGTTAAATCCTCCATATCTTATTTTGATTCACTCTCTAGCTATACTGTTTGCGTAATAACAAGTACATAAAATAAAGAACACAGATATTTTTACGTGAAAAACATCTAGCTTAAAAGGTGAAAAAACTACGATCTACTACTCAGTAGGATTTTCCTAAACTTCCATTAAAATCACTACGCCAGAACTGCATCTACAAAACTCTTTGTAAACCTAAGAATTAACACTAATCCCATTTTGGCACACAGCCTCAACTGCTGCGACAACTTCAAGTTAACTCTAACTTAAATACTCTAGGTACCTAATACAATTGCTTCTATGAGAGTTGAAAGGTACAATGTTAAATCACCTACTACAATTGAACTAGAATAAAAGAAAAGACACAATGAAATTGGTTCTTCTATCTCGTTCAAGTAGCTTCAGGAGTGCACGCTCAAATCTCACATAAATTGCTTGCAAAATCGCCTTGCTCTTTTGCTCTCAATTTAGTTTAACTTCTGCGTGTGTGCAATACCTGAAAAAGAGAGCAATCACTGTTATTTAATGGGTTAGTAATTAGAGTTTGATTAGGACTCAATTGCTGATCTTCCATCGAAGTTGAGTCCTTGAACATCACAAACTCCAACACTATCTTTTATCCGGATTATGTTCTCTTCACTCAAGGAGACTCTCTCCCCTTATCCAATATGCAAACTTTTCGATCAGATCAGGAGATATTGCTATTTGATAAATGTGACTTATCTTATTCACGTGCATCTCACATGTGTAGGTTGATCATAACTGTGCTTCATATGATGGACCTGATCCATGACTGAGTTTATTTGTCATTCTTCAAAACTTCACCAGTTCTTGGGCCAACAAATTCTCTCCTTTTGATGATGACAAACTCTGTGCTTTTTACTGATCAAGAGACCTGTATGAACTCACCTTAACCATCAACACTAGACTTAGAAAATTCACTTATAATCAAGGACCAGGTTAATTAGGTTATAAATATCACTTATTTTAGAATAATGTGTAAAGCACAATATCTTCCCCCTTTTGGCATCATCAAAAAGTTGCATACACAATGTGAAGTCCATATTTAATAAGTACTCATGGCCACTGGAGCAACTGCAAGTGCAATCATCAATAATCAACAAACATATTTAAACTATCAAGGTCAAAATAATCATTGAACAAGAGAAAACTGCAGTTGTCATTGATAGTGATATGTTGCCATTAACAATCCACAAAAAGAAAGAAAAACATCCAAACCATGAGCAAACAAAAATAGAAAAATCCCTAATCTGGGTCCCTGGGGGTCACTGGGGGTACTGGACAAGTTGAGCAGACAAGTGCTAAGAGTCCTAAGGCTTGGAGGAACTGGGGGGGTTGAGTTCTGAGAAGATTCAGCATGTTCTAAATAATTCCATCATTCTTCTCCTTTTCTTTGGCAAACTCAGTTCTAAGTCCATCCCCCCCAGTTTCCAATTCAACCACACGAGCCTTGAGCCTAGTAATTTCAGCATCCTTGGCTCCACATTCTTGAACCAAAGTTCTAACTTTGCTGTTGATGGGTGTCTTCAGAGATGAACCAGGTTCAACTGGGATGGCATTGACTGGATAGTCACAAGACAGAAGAGTTTTGATGCCAAAATGTTCCTTTCTTGAAGCTATTTCCCATTTCTTCAAAGGCACATTCAGCCTGTCCAGAACTGTGGTCAGTATGAAGCCATATGAAGTAGCATGATCCTTGGAGCCATTTATGACCCTGCCTAGCAATTTGACAATGAGGGCAGGCCAGTTGATTTAGTTTCCTCTCTCAAGGCACTCCATAAGAACCGGGTCCATGTAGTTTGCAGTGTGCCTTCTCTCTTGTCTGGGCAATAGGCACTTGTTGACAAACTCAGACACAACTTTGTGCTCAGGCATCATCTCACTTTTCTGCACAGCCCTGGCTTCATTCACATCCTTTGAGTCACAGAACCTCTTGGTGATTTCAAGGGCAGTAGGGAGGGAGTCTAGGCATGTCCACCTTTGCCTAGTGTAGTCATCAAACTCTTCAGAGGTTATGTCCAGAATTTTTCCCAGTTTCTCAGCATCAAACTACACTGGGACTCCCTTCACCAAACTACTGACTACCCCATCCTTAACAGCAACATTTGCCATAAACTCAATTAGCTCATTTCTGTCCAGTCTCCCATCCATCTAAAGGACCATGTCCTTCCAACCTTGAGCAGCTAAAGATTCAACCAATCTTATCATCCTTGGTTCCATCAGGTCTTTCAACAATCTACCTTTTAAAAAATTTCTTCTGCCAAAGATGGCAAACTTGTCATGTTCCTTCTCAGAGTCATCTTCTTCTTCTTCTTCTCTACTCCATTCTTCATCATTTGAAACTTTTATTTGTTTAGCTTTCACTGTAGATCTAGTCCTCTTGGCTAGTGAGGGTTCAACAGACACAGGTACAGTAGAGGACTTCTTAGAGGAAGTCTTTGGCTTTTTAGGTTTGGATGTAGGAACCTCCACTGTTGTACCCCTTTCTTGATAGACCAGTTCCATCTCCTCTTTCTCTACAACCTTAGAGGATTCTGCTACCGTTCTCTTTCCCTTCTCCATTTTCTTTTTCTTGTTTTCTTCTAAGGCCTTTTGTGGATTAGCTTCACTTTGTTTTACCCTGCTTCTTGTGGCTATACCCTTAGGCACTGAAGAGACAGTAGGTGTTGGGGATAAGGCTTTTCTTTTCTTGGGTGTCTTGGGAACATTTGGAGCTTTTGGTGTGGTAGCTTTGCGTTTCTTTGGTCATAACTTGCTCCAACCTTTTACAGTAGGCCAGCCAAGGTTTCCTCAGTAGATGAAACAGGTTCATCTCTTTGTTTGCTTAGATGAACCAACCCCTCAGCGGCTTCCCCAGAACAACTTCCCCCTGACTTCATGCCACTCTCTTTACCCTCTCTTGTGCAACCCCACATATAGCAAGAACATTTCCCTTCCCATGTCTCATCTCTTCACCACTTGCACCCTCTCTATCTTTTCCTTTATTTTTACCTCAACTTTTACTCGACTTAGCCAATTTAACATCCCTCATGGGTCAAACCAGAATAAACCTAGTTTCTAAGTTTTCAACCACAGATGAACTTACCTCAATAGGGGTTTCTTGAGTCTTCTTAGTGTTAGAAGACCCATGTCCTTCACCTTCTCGCAAATTGAAAGGATTCAGACTCAGAACTGGAGAAAGAATTTTGAGTTGGGCTTTCTTTCACTTGTCTAGCTTTAAACCTTTCATTTAAAACCTTCCTCAGAGTCCCAGATGCTACAGTTTTTCGAGCAAGCATTTTCTGCCTTCAAAACCTAGATTTTGGAGATACAGTCGGTGGAGTAGATGAGGATAAATTTGAGGGAAATGGGGGTGGAGGAGTACCAGGATGATCTTGTGGGTTAGACATGATTTTTCGTTTCTTGAGAGAATTTGGGAATTTTGGAGAAGAGGGCAATTAGAATTGAAGAGGAATTTTTGACGGTTTTAGAATAATGAAGTAGGTTGGAGATGTGGTGTGTATTTAAAGAGAATTAGACATTAATTAATTAACGACAACTTTTTCAGGGGTCAAATAGAAGTCTAATCAAACTGAAATTCCAGAATTTGAATGATTATTTGGCTTCCCTAGATATTAGGCAAAAATCACGTTTTTAGAGTTCTAGATGGACGAAACTGGTTCAATGCTCAACTGATAGAATTTTCTAGGAATTTGACAAGTATAGGACTTCTGCTCATGATTGAATTATTAATCTTTCTAATTATGCAAAGTATAGAAAATATACCTGAGCTTTCATATGAACCCAGACTGATGAACTAGGTTCTTCATTTAGAATTCTTTTGAATATGCCTCAAATGCCATAATAAAGAAAATTTAGTAAGAGATCAGTGAGTCATGTAAATATATGTCACAGTAGTATACTAGTTAAAGTTTGAAGCTGAGTAAGAATTAATCCAGATATTTAAACAAGGTTAGAATTTCTATCCAATTTTTTTTTTCATTTTTCTATTTTTTTCATTTTTTTTTCATTGTGCATTCTGAGCTGGACCTATTAGGTTATCTTAATCATCCCTAATTCCAACCTGTTCCTCTCAAAGTTTTCTCTACTCAGTGCTTTAGTGAAGATGTCAGCAATTTGCTTATCAGTAGCACATAATTCTATGGAGATCAATCATTTCTCATAATTATCTTTTAATAAGTGGTGCCTAACATCTAAGTGTTTAGTCCTCTTATGACGAACATGGTTCTTTGTTATACTTATAGCACTAGTGTTATCACAGAATATTGGAATGCAACCAACTTCAATACCAAAATCTACCAGCTGCTGTTTGATCTATAGAAATTGAGCACAACAAGAAGCAACAACAACATATTCAACTTCAATAGTAGACAAAGCCACTGAATTTTGCTTTTTAGTAGCCCATGACACAAGACATGAACCAGGGAAGTATGTCATACCTGAGGTGCTCTTTGATGTTTTATTGTGCATTCTGAGTTGGACCTATTAGGTGATATTAATCATCCCTAATTCCAACCTGTTCCTCTCAAAATTTTCTCTACTCAGTGCTTTAGTGAAGATGTCAGCAATTTGCTTATCAGTAGCGCAGAATTCTATGGAGATCAATCATTGCTCATAGTTATCTCTTAAGAAGTGGTGCCTAACATCTATGTGCTTAGTCCTCTTATGATGAACAGGGTTCTTTGTCATATTTATAGCACTAGTGTTATCACAGAATATAGGAATGCAACCAACTTCAATACCACAATCTACCAGCTGCTGTTTGATCCATAGCAATTGAGCACAACAAGAAGCAACAACAACATATTCAGCTTCAGCAGTAGACAAGGCCACTGAATTTTGCTTTTTAGTAGCCCATGAGATAAGACATGAACCAAGGAAGTGTGCCATACCTGATGTGCTCTTCCTATCCACTAGATAACCTGCATAATCAGCATCAACATATCCTACTAGATTGAAATTGCTACCTTTGGGATACCAAAGACACAGATCAGTGGTTCCTTTCAAATATCTTAGTATCCTATTGACAGCAGTCAGGTGTGACTCTTTAGGATTAGCCTGAAAAAGAGCACAAAGCCCTATACTAAAAACAATTTCAGGTCTGCTAGCAGTAAGATACAAGAGTGAACCAATCATACCCCTTTACAACTTTTGATCAACTGATGAACCGGGTTCATCAACATCTAATTGAGTGGCAATTGCAATGGGTGTGTCTATTTCTTTAGATTCTTCCATTTTAAACTTTTTGATTAGCTCCTTTGCATACTTCTACTGATATATCATGGTTCCATTTGGACTTTGTTTGATCTGTAAGCCTAAGAAGAAGTTAATTTCACCCACCATGCACATTTCAAACTCACTCCCCATTAGTTTTGCAAAGTCCTTACTTAGCTTATCAGTGGTGGCCCCAAAGATTATGTCATCAACATATATTTGTATTACAAGGAGATCCTTACCTTTTTCCCTTAAGAATAAGGTACTGTCAGTTTTACCTCTTTTGTAGCCACGTTCAAGCAGGAATTTGGACAGTCGTTCATACCATGCTCTTGGGGCCTACTTGAGTCTATAGAGAGCCTTATCTAGCTTGTACACATGCTCAGGACATTCCTTGCTCTCAAACCCTGGAGGTTGTTTCACAAACACTTCTTCTTTCAGGTAGCCATTCAGGAAGGCATTTTTGACATCCATCTGATGAAGAGTGAATTCCATGTGTGCTGCAAAGGCTATGAAACGTTTGATTGCCTTTAGTCCTGCAACTGGAGCAAAAGTCTCATCATAATCTATGCCTTCCTCTTGGATGTAACCTTGGACCACCAGTCTTACCTTGTTTCTTGTAAAAGTTCCATCTTTATAAAGTTTGTTTCTAAAGACCCATTTTGTACCAATAACTGATCTATCCTTAGATCTTGAACTAGATGCCAAACTTGACTTCTCTCAAACTGATTGAGTTCATCTTCCATTGCATTTACCTAATCTATATCCTGCAAAGCCTCAACAACATTTTTAGGTTCAGTAAGAGATAAAAAGGCATCAAAGGCACATAGATTCTTTTGTTGTGATCTAATTTTGACTCCAGATGTTGGATTAGTGATAATGTTCTCAATGGGATGAGAACTTTGATACTTGTGAGGTTTCACAACCAACTGGTTTCTACTAGATGCTTCTCCCATGATATGTTGCTGAGGAACAGGGTCATGAACAAGTTCTTTTAGGGGATTTATTTCACTTCATCTTTAACAAGTTCCCCCTGTCAGGTTGCCCTGGATGGAAGAACCTGTTCCATCACCTGTTCCTTCTTTTGGTGCCACTTTGACTTGTGTTGAGGCTTCAGCCAAATCCTTTCCCAATCTAGTAGCTTCATCTTCATGTTCCTGTCTTTTAGAAAGAATGTTAGTTTCATCAAATACTACATGTACACTTTCTTCTGCACATAAGGTTCTTTTATTGAACACTTTATATGCTTTGCTATGTGAAGAATATCCCAAGAATACTCCCTCATCACTTCTGGGATCAAACTTACCTAGGGAGTCTTTTCAATTATTGTGCACAAATCACTTGCATTCAAATGCCCTAAGATGGGATATATTTGGTTTTCTCCCTTTAAGTAACTCATAGGGAGTCTTCTCTACAAGAGGTCTAGTCATGCATCTACTGATAATGTAACATGTAGTGTTTACAGCCTCTGCTCAGAAGCCATAGGAAAGCTTACTAGAAATAAGCATAGTCCTAGCCATGTCTTCAAGTGTCATGTTCTTTCTTTCAACTACTCCATTTTGTCGAGGAGTCCTAGGGGCAGAGAAATTATGATCTATACCATTTTCATCACATAATTCAGCAAACTTAGCATTTTCAAATTCAGTTCCAGGATCAGACCTAATGGATGCAAGTTGATTTCTTAATTGTTTCTGAGTTTTTCTAACAAAGGCAGTAAACATGCCAAATGCTTCATCTTTAGATGTTAGAAATAGAACCCAGGTAAATCTAGAATAATCATCAACAAGTTCCATTAAAATATTTCTTTCCACCTCTGCTCATGGTTCTCATTGGACCACAGAGAGCAATATGGACCAGTTCCAACGACTTGGTTGTGCTTACCATTTTCTTGCTTTTGAAGGATGATCTTACCTGCTTCCCCTTGCACGAGCCTCATTTTGTCTTCCTTGAACTTGATGTTAGGTAACCCTATCACCAAGTCCTTAAAGACTAAATTGTTTAGATGATTCAGACTGGCATGACCAAGTCTTTTGTGCCACATAAGGGGATCATTATCCAGCACACTTAGGCAGGTTAGTTCATTTTCTGAGAGAGTAAACAAATCTACAATGTAAATATTGTTAACTCTTTTTCCCTGCAAAATAATCTTGTCAGTGGTAAGGTTAATCACAAAGAATTTAGTAGAGGTAAATGCTACAAGGTTACCTCTATCACACAGTTGTGACACACTGATCATGCTATATTTCAAGCCATCTATCAAGTAGACATTCTAAATGGAGTGAGAGTCTATCTTACCTACCTTTCCAACCCAAATAATATCACATTTAATCCCATTTCCAAAGGAGACATTACTTCCCTTTAAGTCCTCAAGTGAAAGGAACAGGTTCTTGCTTCCAGTCATATGTTTTGAGCAGCCGCTATCCATGTACCATATTTGGCTACTTCCCTTCACTTGGACCCACAAAAAGAAATCAAGGGTTAGTCTTAGGAACCCAAACTAGTTTGGGTCTCTTTCTATAGGAAAAGGGATAAATCAGATTCCTTCTAGCCCACCTAGGTAGCCTAATTTTTTCTTGAACAAAAGCTTTGTTCTTTTGACTGGCCTTTTCTTTTGCATTATATTCATTTTTTTAATGGCCAGTCTTGCCATAGTGTGTGCAGATTTTATTCTCAAGAAGAGTGAGGTACTTGCTTTTAGGATCCCACTTAGGTGCTTGAGTCCCATAACCAAGTCCTCTTTTGTTGCTACTGTGATGTTCTTGTAACCAAGAGAGTGCATCAGAAGCCTTGTTCCATTTGCAAGTTCTGTCTAGTTCATGTTTTACCTTCCCTAGATCTTCTTTTAATACTCTTATCTGCTCATCATTCATGTGCATCTCATCCTTTATTTTTCCTAAGTTTTCTTCTACAGTGAGATGTGTGTGATCAGCTTTTTTCTTTCCTATTCCTAATTTCAATTTTAAGTTATTAGACCTAAGTTCTAGGACACTAGTGTCAAGTTCAAGAACCTGATTCTTCAACTCAGTATTTTTGCTTTCACTCTCATTAGCCCTAGACTCTAGATTTTTGCACTTGTCTTTTAGGAAAACACATTCCCTAGGCAGTTCTTCCTTCTCATTGTTTGTTATCTCAGAGTCATCAATAAAGTCTAGTAGTAGCTCAGACAACCTTTCTTTAGACAAGAATTTAATCTTGTCTTTGAGATAAAGAATACATACCTCTTGTTCATCATCTGATTCTCCGATGGCCATAAGTGCTTGATCATCTCCAGCATCATCTTTTGAGTCCTCATCTGATGTTTCTCCCCAGGCACCAACCATAGCATTTGTTGATCCTTTGTTCCTTTTTGGTAGAACCTGTTCCTTCTTCCTATTCCTTCTTTCAGCTCTTTCCTTCTTTTATTCAATTTCCTATTGGGGACAGTTTTTGATATGGTGATCAGTCCTCCCACACTTGTAACACCCCTCATTGGTTTGTTTCTTAGGAACCTTTGGATTATTGAAGTATGTACCTCTTGAGGAACCCTTTACTCTCATTAGATACATTTTGAAATCTCTTGTGATCATGGCCACTTCATCATCCTCCAGATCTAAACCTTCAGCTATTCTGAGAGCTAGACTTCTTTCCTTCTTGGGTGCGTCCATTTTCATGGTTTGCCTTCTTAGTTCATAGGTAGTAAGGTTTCCAATTAGTTCATCCAGCTTGAGGGTAGCAATATTCTTTGATTCCTGAATAGCAGTGATTTTGTTTTCCCAATAGCCTGGCAGAACCCTTGTCAAAATATTCTCAACTTTGTCTTTTTCAAGAATAATCCTTCCAAGAGACTTAAGTTCATTTGTCAGTGTGTTGAACCTTGTATACATCTATTGAACGGTTTCTCCTTCCTTCATGGTGAAATTCTCATATTGAGAATACAGCAGTGTTCCTCTGGACCTCTTAAATTGAGGTGTTCCTTTATGAGCCACCTGCAAAGTGTCCCAGATTTCCTTAGCAGTGGTACAACTTTGAATTCAACTATACTCATCTGGACCTAGTCCACACACAAGACATTTCTTAGCCTTGGCATTCTTCTCCCACTTCTTCAGGTCTTCAGCAGTGCAGTCAGCTCTTGTCCTTGGCATATCAACTCCTTCAGCATTCTTCTTTGTAGTTGTTAGGAGACCATCAGTGACTATGTCCCAGATTTCATAGTCTTCTCCTATGATGTGATCCCTCATCCCATTCTTCCATAAACAATAGTACTGACCATTGAAAAGTGGAGGCCTAGTAGTAGATTGCCCTGCCCAGTTCTCAGGTGGTGCACTCATATTGATCTTTTTTTAAGGTGNGGGGGAGGGGGTAATTTGTGTGCTACCCAATTTTTTTCTCTAGAAAAACCTGGTTCTTATAGGTGTACTAGCTCTACTGTTTGCGGAATAACAAGTACATAAAATAAAGAACATAGAGATTTTTACGTGGAAAACACCTGGCTCAAAAGGTGAAAAAAACATGCCCTGCTACTCAGCAGGATTTTCTCAAACTTCCACTAAAATCACTGATCCAAAACAGCATTTACAAAACCCTTTATAAACCTAAGGATTAACTCTAATCCTGTAGTGGCACACAACCTCAATTGCTATGACAACTTCAAGTTAACTCTAACTTGGATACTCTAGGTACCTAATACAATTGCTTCTATGAAAGCTGAAAGGTATAATTTTAAATCACCTACTACAATTGAATTAGAATAAAAGAAAGACACAATAAAATTGGTTCTTCTATCTCGTTCAAGTAGTTTCAGGAGTGCACACTCAAATCTTACATAAATTGCTTGCAAAATCGCCTTGCTCTTTTACTCTCAATTTAGTTTAACTTCTGCATTTGTGCAATATCTGAAAAAGAGAACAATCATTGTTATTTAATAGGTTAGTAATTAGAGTTTCATTAGGACTCAGTTGCTGATCTTCCATCGAAGTTGAGTCCTTGAACATCACAAACTCCAACACTATCTTTTATCCGAATTTTATTCTCACATAAAGAGACTCTCTTTCCTTATCCAATATGCAACCTTTTCGATCAGATCAAGAAATATTACTACTTGATCAATGGGACTTATCTCCTTCACGTGTATCTCACATGTGTAGGTTGATCATGACTGTGCTTCATATGATGGACCTGGTCCATGACTGAGTTCATTTGTCATTCTTTAAAACTTCACATGTTCTTAGGTCAACACTTACAACAATAACATACCTAGTAAAATTTTACTAGTGTGGTCTAGGGAGAGTAGAGAGTACGCAGACCTTACCTCTATCCCAAAAAGGACAGAAATGTTGTTTCTAGGTACTCACGGCTCAACATGAGAGGCAATAATATCAGAAAAGAAACAAGAGAAAAGGCATATAACAATAAAAGATACCAGAAAGAAAATAACCACAACAAATAAGGGAACGGATAATAACACAAAACTATGCAAAATAATAATGTGAATACAATAAAAACCGCTAACAAACCTAAACACAACTCTGTCAGACTACCCAGTACAAAGAGGGAAGAACTCTCGACTACCCCCTAGCCTACCACCCTAATGATCAACCTCCACATGTTTCTATCATGAGCCATGTCCTTGGAAATCTGAATTCGCGTCATGTCCTACCTGATCACCCCACCCCGATATTTCTTAGGCCGCCCTCTGCCTCTTCTCGTACCTGCCAAAGTCAACCGCCCACACTTCAAGAGGTTCTTAGATTTTACAATTATAAAAACTTTGAACTAGCATGGTAGGCGTTTAAAAAAGGGACAAAAGAGCCATAAAATGAGCATGAGATATGTATTCGTACCGCTAAAGGTTATGATGGAATAGTATCGATCTTTTTGTCATTAATTAGAGATTTCGAGTTTATGTTCTGGAAACAAAATCCTTTTTAATAGATGGAATGGTAAAGGTCAGTTTAGACTCCTTAACCAGATATCACAAATTGAATTTTATAGCACAAATTTAAATAAATGAGGCCAGTGAATTTCATATAATAAAAACCGTGAGATGCTCATAAAAAGTCCCTTTTATACTTCTTATTTCTAGCCTTCCAAGATGATTTTCATCAATCATCAATCGCATTTTACTTTTGGAAAATACATACTATAGCTTTCAGTGTATTTTTTAAGAAAAAAGATATATACGGTTAAAACCATGTTCCTCCGATTTATAGGCTCGAGTCCGGCCGAGATCGAGTTTGAGACCGGCTAACCTGACTTAAACTCAAAGACAGAGTGTGACTGTGACACCCCGCAATATTACGATAATGTTACGTCCTGCAGTATTATATTATGATGATGATACGCCTTGCAGTATTACATTACGGTAATGTTACGCTTCGCAGTATTAAGTTACGACGGTGTTGCACTCTGTAGTATTGTACGTTGAATTTATCGTAAGGTAATTGACATAAGTCCAAGTAAAAGATTATTTGGAGATTATAAGGATTATGCTATTTCAAAAGTGATGAGTAAATTCGTGAAGGTGAGAGGAGAAGCTAAATCAAAGAAAATGAGTTTCGTCAAAGTTTGGCATGGTGGGATAAAATATGGCCGGAGCTAAAATATCCGGTGTTTATGGATTAGTACCATACAAGGTACCATATGACAACGATAGTGGGATATATGAAGCGTATTTAAAAAAAGGTAGAATTTTAACTAATTTAAGACGATTTTTAATTATATGGGTAATTGATTAATTAGAATATTACCTAATTAATTAATTTAATATTTTAAAATAACCTTGCTCAACCCCCACGTGGTAGCCCTCCCTAACCAAGACAATGACTCTTAAAATCATTTGAGAGGTGGCAACCTAATGTCTTATACTGAAGACACCTTTTATAGTGTAATAGTTTTAAATGACCAAGGCAATATTTCATTCAAAAGACTTCATAATAAAAGATATAAGAACGTTAGCCATTTCTGCCATTTTCCATTTCTTAGAAAGTGTTAACCTTTTCATCCTCCAAACATTTTTAACCAGAAACTGAATACTTCCTTAAGCAACGAAATTCTTCAACCAATCCAACGAAAATTGTTAAAGCCTTAGCAACGTAAAATTTTGCGATTACAAAAGTGTACGATGCAATCTTCACCAATAAGGTCATTTCTTCCTTCTTTTGGCATGATCTATACGACACAAATAAAACGTGCAAATGCACAAATTTTATAAATGACTCTATTCATAGAAGTATTAGAGATATCTATGTTCTTGAATTTCCATGTGTCATAATATTTTATCATCTGTTCATGGATCTCAGAAAAATAGGAAAGTTGAAAAGAGTTTAGTTTATGATATTACTCAAAGGCAAAATGGTCTTATGACATTCCGAAAGATTTTATTAATGTACTTTTCATGTATAGCATTCATGTACATTGACCCATGGCCAGATGGCGTTATATACACGTATATATGTATATATATATATATATATATATATATGTATGTATATATATATATATATATATATATAT